>NC_069466.1:516723-540551 GCF_026875155.1 Cherax quadricarinatus | reverse complement strand
GAGAGGATACGCAGAAGAAACAACATCAGAAAATAAAAGAATAACACCAAGGACCCCTGAACAAAAATTGTCACCAGCAGGACGCGGGGTGTTCGTCAACCCCCTCACCACTACAACAAAGGGAACAACCAACAACAAACCATGGCTGACTCCACTCCAACTCCACCTCCCTTCAAAGTATTCACCCATGATAACTCAGATGATTTTTCCGACAATATCAGAGTTTAATCATCACTCTAAAGTAAAATCAAAGATATTAAAGAAACACTTTCGACGAGAATCCAAGATAAAAAACCCTTTTTAGAACAAACCCAAAAACCTTTGAAGAGAAATTACAGGGGAATGTTGACACAGAAAATACTCTAAAAAACAGCTATACCAGTCAACTGAGAAATAAACAAAAAATTTTGAAGGTTGAAGAGCAATAAAGGGACTGGAATCAGACATGAACATCAACTGAAGAAGATTTTTTGATGGAGCGACCCATAATGCTGTACCCCAAAATTTAAATGACTAGTTCGGGGCCACTCCCTAAAACCCCTAAGTCAACCTTAGTAACAGAATAAATATGTAATGCAAATGAACAAACTCTTCCACCCAAAAAATCACAGAAAGGAGTCCCAAAGGGGAATCCCCTTTGGACCACTCCTCTTTCTCATCTACTCAATGATTACCAAAATGATCACAGTATCAAACCCCCTATTATTGCAATGACACACAATGCTTTTTTCCCACCCAAACACAGTCATACAGCAAACACACCCAATGTAAATTTACAGAAAATACTCCTGGATGATACAAAACAAACTTCCCTAACCTGATAAAACCTATTTCATTATTTGGGAAACAAAGCTGCAAAGATCCAAATTAAAAAATGCTAAATGGTCTTAGCCAGATTTTCAGATGAAAATTCCCAGGTACCCACCTTTTCAGTAGCCTTTTAAATTCTGGACCACATAAAACAATTTACCAAGAAAATTCCAAGACTGAGGGATACTATCAAAAATAAGGTCTACATTTCCCAAAACAGCTCTCCTGGGACTGGGTTCATTCACTCATATACCCTTTTCTTCATATGGAATTTGGCATGGGGCAAAAAATCCCAAACACCTAACCCCCTAATAAACCCCCGGGAAAAGTAAGAAGATAAAAAAATTCCCACTCCCACCAGCATACTCCCCAATTTCAAAAGTCTGAATCTGCTCACCCTTTAACCCTTTTGGGTGGCCAAGATCCTCTCCGAGACTTGTCTCAGGGTCGTCCAAATTTAAAAAAAAAAAATTATTTTTTCTTATGAAAAGATAGAGAATCTTTTTCCTGATTAAAAAAAAACATAATGACACCAAAGTATGGAAATTTGAATGGAAAACTTAGGGAAATACACTTTCGCGAAGTTTGCGGTCTCGAGCTTACGCATTGGCGATTTTGCCCAGTTTGAAGCCCCTCTTTTCGGCCAATTCCAAGTGTACTAGTCACTAAAAATCATAACTATTTTGCTAGAACTTCAATTTTTCTATCGAATGAGTGCAAGAAACCACCCAATTATTGATTTCACTATGCAATACAGTTGTCAAATTTAGCAATTTTTAGCAAAATTTCACACAAATTTCAAAAGATGCCAATTTCTGAGTAGAGTCCAGAATAAACAAGAAACATTCCTGGCACTAAAATAACATTCCTCTGTTTCATTAGTCATGTTCCCATGCCCCTCTTACATTCTTTAGCTTTCCACTTTGAATTTTTTATTCTCACAAAAAAATAAAAGATTTAACTGTTTATGCAGACTACTGCATATGTAGAAATGGTATAAATAATACCAGCACACTTGTGAAAGAATAATTAGACTCACACAGTTGACATGTTTTGGACGCTTGGCATGATTGGTTTACTTTTGATCTTTTGTAAAAATCGACCATTCTGCTACTTGAGCTCAATTTCAGGGTACTTTTCATTGTAAAATTCAGTCAAAATCATCTCAATTTCTGTAATATGTCTTCCATTCTATAAAATAAGACCAGAAACTAGAATAAAACAATAAATACCATAGGAAAATACAGTGCAAATTCACTGTTTTAATCCAAAAAACACGGTAAAGTTTTTTTCTCAATTATGAACTGTGTGTGCAGGATTTTTTTTATACAGCACACACTGACCACATAATCCCATTTTTTCATATGTAGGCCTACCAGCTTTCTCTCATTAGATTTAATGGCGCTAGAATTTATGCATTACTACACGTCAAAAAGCCTGGCGTAAGCCTTACTAGTACAGCCGAAACCCCAAAAGGGTTAAAGGGAAACATCTCATATCATTCATGTGCCTACTACATACACAAAACAATCCACGCAAATATAAACCCTCCACTCAAACTTCTCCTCACCAACCTTAACAGGACACATGAAGACAGCACAAATCACAGATCTCTTTTTGATATACCTTGTGTCCATATCACACTGTGTAAAAACTCTGTGAACATAAAGGGCCCCAAAATATGGAATTCATTACCAGAAGATATTAAAGTAAACCAGTCTGTAATTCATTTTAAGACTCCTCTCATAAGCCACTTAACCACCCTGGACTAAATGCTAAATACTCAGTACACATTTACTCACCTATGTGTGCCTTAACTTTCACTCACCTATGTACTCCCACATCATAACTGAAACAGTCACATTGAACCTTTTATCCATTGTTGACAGGAATATAATTGAAATCATTGTTTTCGCTTTTTCATTTTAGAATATAAATAGTCTTTGTATTAATACAAATTTTGATTCATTTATAATTAATATTCTACTGTACAACTATGAAATAATTACTATCATATTGTACAACTATAATATACTCCTTAGTGTTAAGTTAGACGTAAGCCAATAATGTTAAGTGCGCCCATAATGCCCCTAGGCAAGAATAGAGCTCTCTTGTACGCAACCCACTATTGTAAAATACATAAATGCTCCAATGTACTGTTTGCAAAGACATAAAATAAATAAATAAAAAAATGAATAAGAGTGTCACTCACTTATCTTATATCTCCACTAATGATAGTGGTGACATCTGATGAGGGTACACTACTGACTTTCCCTTTCATTTGTTTTTCACCTTACACATAAACATGTCACTCTATCTGTCTGTCTCTTTTTCTCTCTGTCTATCTGTCTACTTGTCCCTCTTTTTCTGTCCTTCTATCTGTCTGCTGCTTCTTTTTTCTTCCAATCTGTCTGCTTGGCTCTTTTTTCTGTCTCCTTGGCCTCTCTGTCTCTCTCTGTCTCAGAGAAGAGCCACTATGAACCAATATGAATACAACACGATGCAGTATCACTGCATCACATCTGATCCTGATACTTATTAATTTGCCAGTCTGGATTTTTTTGGTTATCCAGGTAATTACACTGTTATAATTGTATTTATATTACCCTGTGGAGAGAGAGAGAGAGAGATAGAGAGAGAGAGGACGAGACAGACAGACAGACAACAGACAGACAGACAGACAGACAAAGAGACAGAACAGACAGACAGACAGACAGTCAGCCATGTTGTTTAACACAAACACACACTTCCTTCCTACCACCCCAACTGCCTCCTCTCACCTTACTGCCCTTCCCCACCACCCACACTGCCGAGAGTGAAGTTATTCCTTACACTTGGCTTGGTGAAAAAGGCGTCACTGAATTACACTCCCACAATGCAATGCGGATTTCCTGGAAAGAGTTTACAAGGAAGTGTTTTCGGGGGTCACACCCTGCGGCCCATCTGAGACAATCCGTCCATGGTAGATCAGGTCTGGTCAACAGGCTGTTATACTGCTGGCCTGCACACAAGCTGACATACAAGCCACAACCCAGATGGTCAGGTACTGACTTAGGTACCTGTCCAGTGCCTTATTGAAGACAGCACCAGGAATCTATGTAATCCTCCTTATGTATGCTGGGAGGCAATTGAACAACATGTGTCCCGACACTTTTTATGTTGTCTTCTCAGTGTACTCGTGGTGCTCCTGCTTTTCATTGGGGAATGTTGCATCTCCTGCCGAGTTTTGCTTTCATATGGAGTGATTTTTCAAGTGCAAGTTTGGTACCAATCCCTCTCCAGGACCTTCCAGTGTATATTATCATGTACCTCTCACCTGTTTTGGGAATTCAGGTCAAGGACGTTTCAACCATTCCCATAATTTAGGTGCCGTCATCGTACTTATGTGTGCCATGAAAGTTCTTTGTACACTCTCAAGGTCTGCAATCATCACCAGCCTTTGAAGGGGGCCATTTGGTGTAACAGCATATTCCCCAGCCTAGAAGAGCATAAAAGCCAAATTGAGGAGAATCAATGGCTTGGCATCCCAGTTTTTGAAGGTTCTCAATTATCCCTCCTTTCATTTTCCTAGCGAACGAGGTAGATACATTGTTGTGGTATTTGAAGGCGAGATCCTCTGACATTATCTCTCCAGGTCCTTCACATTGCTTTTTCACTCTATTGTATGGTTTGAATTCGTGGTATACCCCTGACACATTTTTAATTTCCTCAAGTTTTTCCTTATGCCGAGTAGTTGAATTTCTCCTCATTGAACTTCATATTTGTTTTAGTGGCCCATTTCGAAGATTTGGTTGATGTCAGTTTGGAGTCTCGCAGTGTGTCTTCGATGGCGGTCACTGCCATGGTATCTGGTGTCATCTACAAAGGGTCACGGTCATGGAGCTATGGGCTACATCTCTGTCTATGTCAAAATGAGGATGAGGAATAGAATGGGAGTGAATACTGTGCCTGTGGAACAGGAGCTTTTTTTACCATGGCTGGCATGCACTTTACTCTTTTACTATTACTCTTGAGTTCTATTTTGTCAGGAGTTGTAGATCCATCTCCAACTTTTCCTGTTATTCATTTAATCCCACATTTGTGTGGCTATTACCCTATGGTCACACTTGGTGAAAGCTTTTGCAGAGGTCTGTGTATACTACATCTGTATATTTATCCTCTACAGCATCCAGGACACTTGTCATAGTGGTCCAGTAGCTGGGACAGGCAAGTGACCTGCTCCTAAACCTGTGGTTGCCCTCTGGGTTTTGTATAATTGTTGGGTACTCAGGTGGTTGGCTACCTTGCTTCTTAGAACGTCTCAAAGATTTTTATGAGATGGGATTTAGTGATCTAGTTCTGTATTCTTTGCAATTGCTTTACTGCCACCTTTGTGGAGTGGGGCTAATCTGTTTTTTTAGTGTTTGTGGGACGAACCATGTCCCATGCCCTCCCCTCTCCACAAAAGCTGAAAGCACGCGAATAGGGGCTTCTTGCAATTCTGGATGAACACGGAGTTTCACGAGTCTGGGCCTGGGGTAGAGTGCATGGGCTGTCATTAATTCCTCATCAAAGTCTGTAGAGTTAGAATAATATTCTTCCTGTGTATTCTTGTCTCCTATAAGAAATCGTTCAACTTAAGTTCAATATTTGCAAATTTCATTGATGTGAAGGGCTTACTCAGCCCTGTAACAACTTCAGTCAGTATTACCAAGGCTGGCTCCTCCTCAGAAAATAATAATAGAAAAAGAAATAATAACAGACAATGAGTAAACACTTTATTATTTAAGAGACGGAAAATGTAAAACAATAAAAACATGAAGGGGTATCCTAATTGAAAGAAAAATGAAATGGAAATGAAAAAAAATACATTTGGAACTCAACCAATATAGTATATGTAGTAAATGGGTGTCAGGTGTGGTGACACTGTGTTGTGAAAATCATAGCCGTTGCTGATGTTGGGGGGGTAGTAGTGTTGGGACCACCACCTGGCTCGTTCTTTTCGCAGACAGTAATGGCCGTGAGTAATTTCCTTCAGAATGACGGGAAAAACAGGTTCGTTACCACTGCTATGATGAGGGGTTAGGTCCTGTGTTGGCTTACATAACAGGTAAATAGGTTAAACATGGACATCTCAGGACGTTAGACCCATCTCATCTATCTTCTTGTTGATTTGGCAGGAGACACTCTCTGCATTCCAACTGTAAAGAAACAATTACCCATTGCTTAAGAAATCACTCTCCATGATAAGTACAAAACCTAAAAGATGTGGTGATTATTAAAGCATTAACAGATAAAGACTGAAAAGGACTAAGTTAATTTACTTAGTCAAAAGTGAAGCTTTTCAACCAATAAGTCCACTAAATATGATCAAGGCATTTACTTACAGAAGTGTTGTGGAGCTGTGAGTCGAGTGATTTACAGTTTGACCCACCGGAGCCCCACACGTCACCTTTCGGGGGGGGAGGATAGCGGGAGCTAGACTGACCCCTACCTTAACAAGCAGCCCGCAATCAACTATCCACTTTCCGTCGGGAGGGGAATAGCGGAGGCTGGACTTACCCTACCTTAACAATAGCCGGCAATGAAACTATTCTTACTAACATTCCCTCGCTAACTCCTATCTTTTGAACTTTTCCCTCACCTCCCCCAACCAAGAACTTACAGTCAAGGAGTATAAGAAGAATAGTAGGAAAAAGTTTCTAACATGTGGAAGCTGCGTAAGGCAACAAATCTTCTACTGACTGTCACGACTAAACCATCAGAAGAAAAATTGGATAACTATTGAATACCCAATATGGAAACTTAAAAGCCTGGAGTTTCCAAGTCCACCTCCCAAAGGTACTGTTGGATCTGTTTAAAAGTTTCTAGGTAATATCAAAGGTTTGTGGGTCCGTTCTAAAATGAATTCTTTTCCCAGCAAATAAAATTTAAAGCTTGGAGATACCACACCACACCAAAGGCCAAACATTCCTTTTTCTATGGTGGAGAAATCCTGTTTCTGCGGGAAGGAGTTTCTGGCTTAGGAAGCATACAGGAAGGGAGTTACTATCATGTATTGTAGTAGCACCACTCCCAAGCCAGTAGGGAGGTCATCAGTCTTAAACAAAATGTTTTTATTGATATCTGAATCTTAAGTATAGGGTCTCTCGAAAAAGATACTTTTAAATCTTAATTAAACTTTTCTCGAGCTACGTCGGAAAGTTCAAGAGGTTCCTTCACAGGACTTTTTAAGGAAGTCGGATAAGATGCTGTCAGATTCAGTAAAGTTGGGAAAACTGTGCATAAAAATTTACAAAACCAAGAAAGCTACGCATGAGCTTTGGGGGGGGGGGGGGGGGGGGGGGGGGGGTATTTAAATTCTAATAAAGCTTTGATCTTACTGGGGAAATGCTGCTGGTTGGGGGGGTGAAAAGGTATCAGTCCAAGATATTTTTATAGTGTTATACCCAGGAAGCATTCTGCAGGGGAGGCCATGTGAGCGTAACCTACGCAAAACTGTGTTAATGTTTGGATATGTTTGGCCCTCACCGTGGATGTCATGTACGTAAATGTTAATAAAAATAAACCTTGGGAAACATTTGTCATATTTACCCAAGACCTTTTCTCATCAGTCTCAGGTAGGTTAGCACAGGCAAGTTACCAAACCGAAGGGCATAGTCTATACTGGCATCATCCCATTGGTGGGTAGAAAGCGGTGTACTGCTTAGAAGAAGGATCTAACATTATTTGATGATATGCCTGCGCAAAATCAATCTCTGAAAGAAGGAAGCATCCAAAAATTTGTGTAGATCGCTACTATTAAGGGCATAGCTCAGCATCCCACTGATTTATACATTAAGGCCTCTGAAGTCAAATAGCATGCTATATGAATTACCTCCTTCTTAACCATGACTACCTGTGAGCAATAATGCAGATACTGAAGGTTCAAAAGATCTTTGTTTTACTAATTTGTCTCCTCTTGGTCAAATGCATCCCTAAGTGAAACTGGAAACTGGGTATAATTTCTGAGTTTTAGAGAATCGGATTGTCCCATCAATAAGTCAATCTTATGGACTACCCGTGGAGTAACACCTGGAATTATCAGTAAAGACGTCTGAAAAGTTACTCACACATTGAAGTAGTTTATGTCTCTTAAGTCATCCAAAGATTCATTAATATTAATGTTGGTTGCACCCAGGGGTCAAGAGTCACCAAGTCCATGTAGTTCATCATAGTCTAAGTTAGAGGGGTCAATTAACGCACACCTTACATTCTTTCATTGTCTTTTCAAGTTCGTGTGGAAAAACTAAGTCAAAATGCTATAAGGCAGTTAAACCAAATTTCTTCAGTAATTTTCTTAAGGATGTTGATATGATAAAGCTTAGTTTCCCCTTGAACTTCTATGAGGTAGTCAACTTTCCCACAAATTTTTAATACTTTATGTGGAGGCCCCACCCTTTCCATGCTACTAATAATTTATTTGACTTGATGGCAACAAGTACCAGAACCGCATCCCCTACTTTAAAACTTCTCCTCTGACTTTGGAATCAAAAATAGGTTTTGTTCTGGTCCAATTGACAAGCTTAGGTTTTCCGAACTATGTCAGAGGTTCTCCTCAAGTTTGGATCTAAGTCAAGGGGAAACTGGTAAGAAGATGAACCTCGGCATTTACCTCCTCATTTTAGTCCCATAAGTCATGAAGGATGGACAATGACCTTCTGGCCTGTCTACCAATAGAGAAGTTCAAAAGGTGAAAACCCCAAAGAGTCACTGAACCTCCCCTCATTGGCAAACAAAGCGCAGGGTAGGTAACGATGGCCACTTCCTTAGGTTTAAGGGAGCATAGTTTTCCTTAAAATTGACTTGAGATCGAATGCTGCGCTCAATCCTCCCATTACAGCCTGGGATGATAGGGTTGTGGTGAAAGAGAGGCTTCACTACCCAAAGTTGGTAGAGACGTTGCATTAAATCAATGTGAATTGTGTCCCCACGGTCCAGACAAAATTTCTCTAGGGATGCCACTCTGGAGGAAGATGGATCAAAAGGGCCTTCAGCCACCTCTGTAGTAGTTATAAGTCTTTAAGGGAAACGGCTTCAGGAAACTCGAAGCATAATCAATTAATGTTAATATATACTATGTCCCCCAATGAAAGTGGAGATAAAGGACCAATGATGTCAATAGCTACTCTTTTCAAAGGTACAGTAAAGACTAGCATTTTGACCATAGGTTTACTCTCTACTCTGCCTGGTACCTCGGGAGGAAACATTGGCAAACTTGACACGACTACCAATAGGTAGTGACATCTGAGGACATTTTTGGCCAAAAATAGGTTCTTCCTAATTTTATTAAGTTTACAATTGAGAAATGTCCGGACCACTGTCAGGTCATGACCATTTTAAGACAATCTATCTGCATTGACTTGGAACAACTAAGATGGAATAGTCCTATCTCATCTGAATTGAATTGAATACCTGTAACTTATACAAGATACCTTTTATATATTCAAATTTATATGAAAAAGTTTTTCCTTTGGATAACTTGATTTTGTTAGCGGCAATTATGGCAATTCTGAAGAGAAGGACAATTACTGTAAATTGATCAAAGGAGTCCTTCGATATATCGGAAGGCTTAAAGTCCAGGGAAAATCACAGGATGGACAGTAGTAGAAGCCTGTCTTTGGTCGAGCCCTAGTTAAGACATTTATGGTATCGAG
This sequence comes from Cherax quadricarinatus, assembly GCF_026875155.1. Classification (NCBI taxonomy): domain Eukaryota; kingdom Metazoa; phylum Arthropoda; class Malacostraca; order Decapoda; family Parastacidae; genus Cherax; species Cherax quadricarinatus. The sequence continues at coordinate 531,066 of NC_069466.1, read as the reverse complement.
TGATTATCTTCACTTTTTCCCATCTACCAAGTGAACCGGTGATCCTACTCCCCTCGCTCGAAACTAGCATCACTGGTTTTAATCCACATGAATCTCAAGAGACATTGTTCTCAAATCTGAACTTTTCGAGGGGCATCTCTGACTCTACAGGAAGATGATCTGAAACACTATTGTGTCCATCTTTGGTGATTGAAAGGTCCAACCTGAGAAGGAAGAATGCACCTTTTACATTACCTATTAGTACGGAGCAAGAAGTGATGGGAGCTAGTACGGCGTTCCAGACCATACCCTGTGACCATTTAGACCTAATGTAACAATGATGGTAAGGAAAAGTGTCTGACAGCCTGTTCAGACCCCTGAATGGGTTACAATGATTAATTATGTATATATAATGTATATTACCTTTCATTTAAATTTTATATTGCTTATATTTGCGATAATAGCTAAATCGTAAATGTATGGAACTTTATATTATTATTTGACTGGTTATATTGTTATTTAGCTATTTGTTAGGATGTACATAATATTGCTCAGTTAGTCTTGATTGTCCCCCAACTACTGTAATTATCGCTTGTCCGCTCGTTATAACTTGCCGCTTCTGACTGCAGTTGTCCACGTAGCTATCAACGTGATCGAGGGGGGGTGGTCCTCACCTCTCGTGAAAGTTTTTGAGTCCTGCTAGAGACTCGCTTGCTGTTTGTACAATTGTCCTGTCCATACCCCTTAGTTTTAAGAGATGTAACCCAATATTTTTAATTTGGGCCCCAAAATGCCTAGGCAAATGAGGCTCTTTTGTCTGAAACCATATTGTAAATACAATTCAATTCTGTTTGCAAAGACAAAAAATAAAAAAATTAAAAAAATAAATAAGAGTGTCACTCTCTTATCTTATACCCCCTATGACGGGGTGCATCTGATGAGGGTACATGTTCCCTTCATTTGTTTTCCCCTTTAAAAATAAAATGTTCTCTTTTGTCGTCTTTTTTTCTCTGTTATCTGTTATTGGCTCTTTTTCTGTCTGTCTTCTGTCTGCTTGGCTCTTTTTCGCATCTGTCTGCTTGGCTTTTTTTTCTGTCTCCTTGCCCTTGTCTCTCTCTGTTCAGAGAGACCACTAGTGAACCATTGTATTACAACGAGCGTAGTCACTGTTCACATCTGGCCCTGTACTTTTATTTCCCAGTCTGGATTTTTTTGGTTATCCAGGTAATTTACACTGGTATAATTGATTTATAGTACCTGGGGGAGAGAGGGGAGAGAGAGAGGGGAGAGAAAAAGAGACAGAGACAGAGCAGAAGACGCGACAGAAAAAGGAAAAAACAGACAGACGACAGAAGTCACCATGTTGTTTACACAAAAACACTTCCCTTTCCCCTACCCCCCCAACTGCCCCCTCTCCCCATTACTCCCTTTCCCCCCACCCACACTCCCGGAGGTAAAATATTCCTTTTACACTTGCTTGGGACAAAGCGCACTGAATACCACTCCCCACAATGAAATGCGGATTTCCCGGAAGTTTAAAGGAAAAGTGTTTGGGGGTCAACCCCTGCGGCCCGTCTGAGAAAATCCTCAGGGTGATCGGGTTTGGGTCAACCGGCTGTTACGGGTGCACAAAAGCTGACATAAAACCCACAACCCAGATGGTCAGGTACTGACTTGGGTCCCTGCCCGTGCCTTTTAAAGCAGCCCAGGAATTTTTTGGTAATCCCCCTTATGATGTGGGAGGAAATTTAAACAGTTGGTCCGGACACTTTTTTGTTTCTCTCAGTGTACTCGGGGTGCTCGTTTTTTGGGGGGAATGTTGTTTCCCTGCGGTTTTTGTTTTAAAGGAGTGATTTTCTGTGAAGTTTGGTCCCAAAATCCCTCCAGCCCTTTCCCAAGTGTATATTTCATGTCCTCTCACTGGTTTGGGGGAATTCGGTCAAGGGACGTTAAAACCTTTCCCCGTAATTTAGGTGCCTATCGTACTTTGTGTCCCCAAAAAGTTTTTGTCATCTCAAGGTCTGCAAAATCCCCACCCCTTGAAGGGGGCATTGGTGTCAGCAGTTTTCCAGCTAGGGCATAAGCAAATTGAGGGAATCATGGGTGGCATCCCTATTTTGAAGGTTCCCATTACCCTTCTTTATTTTCCTAGCAAAACGGGTAGTACATTGTTGTGGTATTTTAAGGCGGTCCTTGACATTATCTCTCCCAGGTCCTTCACATTGCTTTTTTTTCTTATTTTTGGTTTTTAATTCGTGGTATTCCTGACACATTTTAATTTCCCCAAGTTTTCCTTATCTGAGTAGTTGAAAATTTTCCTCATTGAACTTCATTTGTTTTAGTGGCCCCTTCGAAAATTTGGTTGGTCGTTTTGGGTTCGCAGTGTCTTCGATGGGGTCAAATGCCATGGTGATCTGGTTAAATTTAAAGGAAGTCAGGAGCTAGGCTTACATCTCTGTCTATGTCAGAATGGGATGAGGAATAGAATGGGGGTGAATATGTGCCTTGTGGAACGAGCTTTTACCATGGCTGCAGTACTTTACTCTGTTTACTTTACTCTTTGTGTTCTATTTTTCAGGAAGTTGTGATCATCTTCCAAACTTTTCCCGTTATTAAATTTTTCCCCCATTTTTTGGCTATTACCTATGGTCACATGTTGAAGTTTTGCAGAGTCTTGGGATACTACACTGTTATTTATCCTCTACAGCACCCGGACTTTTCATAGTCCCGAGCTGGGACAGGCAAGAGTGACCTGCTCTAAACCCGTGTTGCCTGGGTTGTATAATTTTTGGGGTTCTAGGTGGTTTGGCTACCTTGCTTCTTAGAACCGTCTCAAGTTTTTATGTATGGGATGTTAGTGAATAGGTTGTAGTTCTTTGCAATTGCTTTACTGCCCCCTTTGTGGGTGGGGGTAAGTCTGTTTTTTTAGTGTTTGTGGGGCGAACCAGTCCATGCTCCCTCTCACAAAAAAGCTGAAAAACCGCGTAGGGGCTTCTTGCAATTTTGATGAAACGGAGTTTCCGAGTCTGGGCTGGGTAGAGTGCTGGGATGTCATTTAAATTTCCTCTTCAAAGTCTTGTAGGTTAGAATAATATTCTTCCTGTGATTCTTGTCTCCCATAAGAAACGTTCAAACTTAAGTTCAATTTTGCAATTTCATTGATGGAAGGGTTTCTCAGCCCTGTAAAAATTCGTCAGTATTACCCGGGGCTCCCCCCAGGAAAATTAATGAATAGAAAAAAAAATAAAAACGACAATGATAAACACTTTTTTATTTTGAGACGGAAAATGTAAAACAATAAACCCCTGAATGGGTACCCTAATTGAAAAAAAAATAAAAAATAAAATAAAAAAAAAATTAATTTGAACTAAACCCCTAATATAGGAAATATGTGTAAGGGGGGGGTCAGGTTTTGGGGGGACATGTGTTGTTGAATCTAGCCGTTGTGATTTTGGGGGGGGTATTTAGGTTTTTTTTGGGGGGGGGGGGGGGAAAAAAAAAAAAAACCACCACCGGCTCGTTCTTGCAGATTTTGGGCCCGTGAGTAATTACTTCGAGGAGGGGAAAACAGGTTCTTTTCCACTGCTATGAGGGAGGGGTTAGGTCCTGTTTTGGTTTCCAAAAAGGAAAAAGGGGTTTAAAACATGGGACATCTCAGGGGGTTTAGCCCATCCCCTTCTTTCTTCTTGTTGTTTGGGCGGTGACCCTTTTCCCTTCCCAAGCTGTAAAGGGGAGACAGTTTTTCCCCTTTGCTTAAGAAATCCCTCTCCATGATAAGTCCCAAAACCCAAAAAAGATGGGGTGATTATTAAAGCTTTTTAAAGAAAAAAGGACAAAAAGGACTAAGTTAATTATTGTAAAAATGAAGCTTTAAACCCAAAAAGTCCACAAAAAATTGATCAGGTTTTAACTTCCGGGAAGTTTTGGGGAGTGTGAGTCGAGTGTTTACAGTTTGACGGACCCCACACGCCCACCTTTCGGGGGGGGGGATAGCGGGAGCTGGGACGGGCCCCCCCCCTTAAAAAGCAGCCGGCAAACAAACTACCCACTTTCGGGGGGGGGGAAAATTAGGGGGAGCGGGGATTTAAACCCTACCTTAACAAGTCCCCGGAAATTTAAAAACTTTTCTTACTTACTTCCCCTCGCAAACTCCTTTTCAATTAAACCTTTTCCCCTCACACCCCCCCAATACCAAGACTTACAGTAAGGAGTATAAAAAGGGAAATAGGCGAGGAAAAAATTTTAAACCATGGGGAAAGTTGCGAAAGGCAACAAATCTTCTACTGACTGTCACAAATTTAAAACCATTTCAGAGAAAAAATTGGATGAACTATTGATATACACAATAGGGAAAATTTAAAACCCTGGGGGTTCCCAATGTCCACCCCAAGAGGGGGACTTTTGGGTTTCTTTTAAAAGTTTTTTTTTTAAGGTATATCAAAGGTTTGTGGTCCGTTTCTAAAATAAATTTTTTTTCCCCGGGCAAAAAAAATTTAAAGTTGGGGGGATACCCCACAAAAAGGGGCCAAACATTCTTTTTTATGGTGGAGAATTTTGTTTCTGCGGGAAGGGTTTCGGCTTGGGAAAGGGCATACAGGGAAGGGAGTACAATCATGGTATTGTAGTAGACCACCCCTAAGCCAGTATTGGGGGCACCCAGTTTTAAACAAAAGTTTTATTGATATCTGGAATTTAAGAATGGGTTTTTCGAAAGGAATTTTTTATCCCCCTTAAAACCTTTTCCCTCCCCTCAAAATTCAAAATTCTTTAACCTTTTAAACCCATAAAAAATTTGCCTTATCCCCCAAATTAAATTTAAAATTTTTAAAAATTTTAAAACCCCCAAAAAATTCCCCCCAACCTTCTTTTTAATTTTTAAAACTTAAAATTTTATTTTACAAACCCAATTTAAAATTCTCCAAAATTTTTAATATTTTATCCCCCCCAAAAAAACCCCTTCCTACCCACGTCCCCCTACCAAAAACAGAAGGAAAAACCCCCACCCTTTACAATTTATAAAAAAAAACCCCCAAAACATTTCCCAAAATTACCCCAAAAACCTTTTCCACATTTTACTTTTAACCCCCTTTCCAAACCCAAACCGTATTTCCCTTACTGCCCCTCCTTTAAAAACTTATCCTTAAAAAATCTTAAATTTTTTATGAACCCCTCCAAAAACCCAACCCCTAAAAAAAAAAACCCATAAAAAATTTTTAACCCCCCCTATCTATTTTGGGCCCCGGTCAGACCCCATGTTTTAGCTTTTGGCCTTGAAGTCAATGGGTTCTATATGAATTATCTTTTTTAAACCAGGGATATGGGAGCATAGAGTTTCCTGAAGGTTAAAAGACCCCCCCTTTTGTTTTAAATAATTTGTCCCCCTCCTTTTTGAAAGCCCCCCCCTAAGGTGCCCCCTGGAACTGGGTTAAAATTTTTTTTTTGATGGGATTTCCCCCCAAAATCCCCCCTTATTGGTTTCCCCCCGGGAGGTAACACCGGGAAATTTCCCGTAAAGAGGGCCTGAAAAGTTATTTCCACATTGAAGTAGTTTATGTCTTTAGGGTCACCCAAAAGTTTTCTTTAAATATTAATGTTGGTTGCCCCCGAGTGGGTTTAAAAGTTTACCAAGTCATGTAGTTCACATTGGGCTAAAATTAGAGGTGTCAAATTTCGCACACCCTTAAAATTTTCAGTTGTCTTATCAAGTTCGTGTGGAAAAAATAAGTCAAAAACTATTAAGGCAGTTAACCCAAAAATTTTTTCAGTAAAATTTCTTAAGGTTTTTGTTTTGAAAAGCTTGGGTTTTCCCCTTGGGCTTCTATGAGGTAGTCAAAATTTCCCACAAATTTTTTTAAAACTTTATGTGGCCCCTTTTCCCTGCTACTAATAAAATTTTTTTGACTTGATAGGCAAAAGTACCGAAGTTTATCCCTACTTTAAAAAATTCTCCTCTGGGCTTTTGGGGAATTTAAAATTTGGTTTTGATGGCCATTGCAAACTTAGGTTTTTCGGGAAAAATGTCAGAGGTCTCCTCAAGTTTGGGGTCTAAAAGGTTTTAAGGGGGGAAAATGGTAAGAAGACTGAACCCCGGGATTTACCTCCTCATTAGTCCAAAAAGTCATTTAAGGATGGACAATTTTGGGCCTCTGGCTGTTTACCATGAGAAAATTCAAAAGGGTGGAAAACCCCCAAAAAGTCACTGGGAAACCCCCCCTCATGGCCAAAAAAAAAAAAAAAAGCGCCAAAGGGGGGGTAACGTGCCACTCCTTAGGTTTAAGGGGCATAGTTTTCCCTTAAAAAATTTACTTGGAATCGAAAAGCTGGCGCTCAATCCTCCATTACCCGCTGGGGTGATAGGGGTTTTGGTGAAAAGAGGCTTCACCCCAGAAGTTGGTAGAGATGTTGCCTTTAAATTTAGAGGGGAATTGTGTCCCCCGGTCAGACCCAAAAATTTTTCTGGGTTTCCCCCTCTGGAGAAAATTTGGGCAAAAGGGCTTCAGCCACCTCTGTAGTAGTTTGGGGCTTTAAGGGAAGGCTTCAGGGAAACTCGAAGATAATCAAATTTAAAGTTAATATATATCTTTGTTTTTTTTTTTTTCCCCCCGATGAAAGGGGGAGATAAAAGGGCCAATGAGTCAATAGCTACTTTTCAAAGGGTAAAAGTAAAGACTGGCATTTTGACCATTTGGGGACTCGCCCGGTACCTCGGGGGGAAGACAAATTGGAAAATTGACCGGGTCTCAAAAAGGGAGTGGGGTTTTGAGGACATTTTTGGCCAAAAAAAAGGTTTTTTTATTTTTTTTTAAGGTTTTACAATGTGGAAAAAATGTCGGCCCCTGGCAGGTCAGAGCCCTTTTTAAAAAAAAACAATCTCTCTGCATTGATTGGAAAACTAAGATGGAATAGTCTATTCCCTCTGAAATTTAAATTTGGGAATTTCTGCTTATCAAAATACCTTTTATATTTTCCCAAAATTTTTATGAAAAAATTTTTCCTTTTTGGGTAACTTGATTTTTTTTTTAGCGGCATTATGGCAATTTGAAGAGAAGGACAAAATTTGTTTTTAAATTGACAAAAAGGGGTCCCTTTGATATATCTGAAGGCTTTAAAATCAGGGGAAAAAAAAAGGGGACAGTTGGAGAAGCCTGGGCTTTGGTCTGAGCCTAGTTAAGACATTTATGGTATCGGAGGTTTATAAACTTCACTTTCATCTAAAAAAGTGAACCCGGGGATTCCCACTACCTCGCTTTTGAAACTTTCATACTGGGTTTTTAATCCCACATGAATTTTCAAAAGACATTGTTTATCTGAACTTTCGGGGGGGCTTCTTGACTTAAAGGGAAAAGGGTCTGAAAAAAATTGTGTCCTTTTTTGGTGATGAAAGGTAAAACCGGGGAAGGAAGAATGGCACCTTTTACTTTCCTATTAGTCGGAGCAAGAAAGTGAGGGGGGCTTTACGGCTTCAGACCAAACCTGTGAACCATTTAGACCTATGTAAAATGGGGGGGTGGAAAAAATGTCTGTACCGGGGCCCGTTGCAACCCCCCGGGGAAAGGGGTTTCAAAAGATTATTATGTATATTTTAAAGTAATTAAATTTTTTATTTAAAATTTTTTATTTCTATATTTGCGATAATAGCTAAATCGTAAATGGGATGACTTTATATTAAATTTTTTGCCCGTTATTTTTGTTTTTTTAGCTTATGTTGTTAGGATGTACATAATTTGTGCTCAGTTAGTCTTGATTGTCAAACTACTGTAATTATCGCTGTCGCTCGTTATACTGCCGGCTTCTGAGCTGCAGTTGTCCACGTAGCTATCACGTGATCGAGGGGGGTGTCCTCACCTCTCGTGAAGTTTTGAGTCTGCTAGAGACTCGCTTGCTGGTTGGACAGATTGTCTGTCTCATTATTCTTGTTAGTTCTGTAGAACTTTGTTCACAGAACATTGTATAGACTTTGTGATTTTCAACGTTGTACTGAGGTTGTGTGTCACATAGACACTCTGAACATCTCAGGTCCTTAGCTATAGCTTCTGACCTAATTTTGTACTGGTTCCTGTGTATTGTCACAGTCACAGTTTTCCTATGCTGAACATAGATTCAGTATTATGGGAGTTTTGTAACTTTTGTGGAGGATCTGCTGATGGTCCCTACTTAGTGTCGTTATGTTATTTCCCAGTTCCTGATTCTGTGTCGCAGTTGCTTGATATTGCATTGCTATTGGGCTTAGCATTCTTTGTTGTTCAAGCAGACTGTTCGGGTTGCCAGTCGGTCAAGAAGTTAGTTTATTTGAGGACTTTGTCAGTCACTTGTTTAAGTCTTATTCGAGTCTTGAGACATAGCTAACTACTTAAGAGCACTTACACGCATACTCACACTTACTTGTACATATTTGTAATATCTTATTAAATGTTAATGTACCTGACGGTACTTAAGAATTATAAATGTGATATGTGCTTTCAGCACAATAATATTGAACTCGAGAGATTGATTTTATTTTGATTGCTGCAATTAATTTAATTTGATAATATACCTCTAGAGAACTTACTACTTAATAAATTTATTAAATTTTAATTTCTCTAGTTAGTAGCCTACCAGTTGTAATCCTAAAGCACTATTGAACCATACTGAATTTTAATGGATAATTGGACAAGGATACTGACTACTTGTTACGAAAACCCAGTAACAGGCTGGATGCTAGAAGGGCAGTCCTTTCTAGTATTCACTGGAGATCTCTAAGCTTTTAGAATCGCGTTTTTTGTAACAAATGGGGGCCTGTCTGGGAGCCTCTTGATCCAAGGTGTTGGAGAAATTGTCCAGTTTGACATACTAGTAAATCTATGGTCAAACACTTTGAGTACTTTCCTAATCTGAAGACTTTGAGTTTAGTCTTGTACAACATACCAGGTGGATGTGTGTACCTGACTGAGTCTCTTGATCCAAGGAGATGGAAATACTGTTTATGAGTTCTAGCTCTAAGACAACCAACACTAAAGTTCCTATTAGGATTATAGTTTCCCATAATCACTCTCTCGTAGTACAATTATTTTCGTGATGTATGCCAAAGTGAAACAGTTAATTGATACTCTGACTTTGTCTGAGTTAAGTACATTAAAACTTCAGACGTGTTGGCAAGTAGCCAAGTATCTCGGTGTGACGTATAACAGGAATTACACCGCAGAAACTGTCAGAGCATTAATTAAAGATATATTGTTTCCTGCTCATACAGCAGCACTGTATAGTCCTTGTGGCTTAGCGCTTCTTTTTGATTATAATAATAATCCTGCTCATACAGAGATGTCTGATTATGATTCAGATTCAGAAAGCCTAGTGTCACAATTAGGAAGTATGACTCTAGTTGATGAAAGAGCAACTAAGGCCGAAGTGAGCCTAGTGTCTGAGCCTAGTGTAGCTCAGTTCTCGCTCACGCCTTCCCTCACTGACACTATAGTACAGAGTGTAGCTGGTAGTATGACACAGCCTAATACTAGTACAGTGTATACTACACCTGTATTTACTTATCCTAGACCAGATCTAGACACTCTAGAGACGGCTGGACCAAGTGTCCGACCTAAGGACCGTCCAGACCATGTTAATTTCCCTACTCCTCCATTACCCACTGGTCCTATCTCTCAGGAACAGTTTGAGAGGTTGGAATGCCTCCTTATGTTGCAGACTGCACAAATAGAGGCACAGAGGAGATTGAACGAAGAAGATTTCCAAAGAGGAAATGTTCGTCTGTTAAGACAACAGACTGATAGATCACAGGACACATTTAATGTGCAGAAAGCTGCATCTATGGTTCCTAAGTTTTTTGAAAGTGACTTAGACACATATTTTGATGTGTTTGAGAACCAGGCACGTGCTATGAACTGGCCACGTAAGCACTGGGCAACATTGCTGCATACTGCTTTGATGGGAAAAGCTCAAACCTGTACTGCAGCTTTGCCATTTGCTAAGTACATTAGTTATGACGCTGTCAAACAAACTATTCTAGAGACATATAACTTGTTACCTGTAAGTTATCAGAGAGCATTTCGTATGTTACAACGACGACAAGATCAAACTTGTGTAGAGTTTGCTCGTGAGAAAAAAGTTGCATTTCAGAGGTGGTGTAGGTCTGCCAAGTGTAACAACTATGACAGCCTTGTTCAGTTGTTACTACACGAAGAGTTTAACAACTGTATGCCTGCTGACATACAAGAATATCTGATCGATCATACTACCTCAGATATTCTGGAAACTGCAGCATTAGCAGACAATTACGAGATTTCTCACAAACTTGTACGTACTAAAAAACAGAGAAACAAGGTAACTAAAAATTGTCCTAGAAGTTGGCAACCTAAATCAGCTGCTCATTGCCGGCCTGATGTACCTGCTACTGTAACTTCTCGTACCTTTACCAGGAAAACTCACAATCCTGAATCTGTCTCTGTGGTTAGACAGAAATCTGGTATCGAGAAGAAGAAAGTTAAATGTACCTATTGTAACAGAAAAGGACATACTAGAGAGTATTGCTATAAGTTAGAAAGAGATGCGAGATACAGTCGTGCGGCTGGCGCCCCCACACAAGTCGTATCCTCTTCCGAGCAACAAAGGCACCAAAATCCTAGCAATTCCTCTGATCCTACTGTTTTAGATAATGTTACTCAGGATAGATGACTAGCGTCAGAAAGTGTATCTGACGAAAAGATTCGTTCAGCGATGAGTCCTTACTTTTCGAGAGATAAAGTAGGATTTGACGAATCACATCTCAAACGAACATGATTTCTCTACCTTCCTTAGAAAAGCTGACATTTCTGTAACAGATTAAATAAGTGCCCTTAATACATATATACGTGTGGTGCATATAGTGTACGTTACTATCATATTGTACATTATTATTTTTATTATTTTTCATCACTAGCTAATGCCAACTACCTCCAATACTCTATAACTTTCTTACTGCTATTAATTGCTCATAATTTTAAATTAAAAGTCAAATCTTACTCCAAATTAATAATATTCATTTTTCTTACCTGTCCATTTAATTTTGTTTATCACTACTTGTTTTTTTAGTCACTTTACATTGTATATTCAATTAGTGTATATTCCAATTACTTTTTTGCAAGTACCAAAACTATCTTTTGCTAGCTAGTACCAACTACCTCATTTTTTTTACTTTATTGTGCAATAAACTGCTCAATTTATCTAATATTACAAATCAGATCTTACTCCTAAACCAATATTATTTCATAGTGACCATCTGTCCATTTAACTTTGTCTACCATTACTTAATTTTAGTCCCTTATATATTTTCTCCTTTATTTTAGCTTTATATAACTACCCTAGCTTATACATTCACAATTGTTAAAATAATCAAGGTGCTATTCTCAGGTGCTAAAGTAGAACAAGTTCACAATTTTGGCATTATATTCCAAAGCTCATTTATTTTATAGTACTACCTACTATCATATTCCCAAGCTCCATTATTTGATCATCACTTTATTTGTACTAGTCCCTTTTATATTGTCTCCTTTATTTTAGCTTAAAAAAAAAAAAAAAAAAAAAAAAAATACCTTAGCTCATTATTTTACATTTGTTAAATAATTCAGGTGCTATTTTTTTAGCTTAAGACTATTTACTTTGTTTTATACTTAATTCTAACTATAGATTCACTACAAATCTTATGATTACAAGCTTGATCCAGATCCAACCTCTTATTTAATGACTTAAATGAATCAAACATTTTACTGTAATTACTACACTGCAGAAAAATCAAAGGCACTTCTCAGTGCCAACAACAACATAACTATTTTTAACTACAATATCAGATCTTTAAGCAAGCATTACGATGACCTCATAGCATTACTAAATTCCTTTACATGCCAATATGTCCATCATTACACTAACTGAAACCTGGCTAAAGCCTGATACTACAGATGTCTATACCATTCCTGTTACACAGCCATACACAACTGTAGGCCAGACCAAAAAGGGGGGTGGCCACAGCCATATACTACTCAGACCAACTAGAATGTATCACTAATACTTGCACAAGAGATGAACATGGGGAATATATAATAGCCAAATTCAAATCCAAATACCTACAAAAACCCTCACATTGATAAACATCTACAGAGTTCCACAGTCAAACATTAGCCAATTTAGCCCAAAACCTGGGGAAGTATGATAACTGATGCACGCATGAAAAAAGATCACTTACTACTCTCAGGTGACTTAAATATAAATCTCCTGCAAGCCCAGGACCCACACGTTACTGAATTCACAAACACAATGAGTAACTGTATGTTGCTACCAACAGTAACAAAACCTACAAGAGTTACAGAGACCTAGTGTTTCCTACTTGACCACATCTGGACCAACACCATATCCCCTTTAAAATCAGGCATAATTACAGATAATACCACAGACCACTACCCTACTTTCCTCATAACAACTCTTGGTAAATTACCCCAAGACACTACTAAAGTCACCTTCAGACTTCACAATGAGGCAGCCATTAATAACTTCACAACAGCATTAGCAAAAAATTGATTGGCACACTGAGCTAGAAATCAATACAGATATTGACGAAATGTATTTAAAAATTTTCTAAAAAAGACTCAATACCTCTATAACAAGCACTGCCCTAAAAAACTAAGCAGATGACAGCTAAGAGACTGAACAGTCCCTGGCTAACACCCAGCATTCTCAAATCCATAAATACAAAAAACCAAAATGAAAAACAGTACAGAATGGTCACATAACCAAGACCAAACAAAACGTTACTCGTCAATCCTAACCAGCCTGATAAGAAGGGCAAAAAAATTGTATTATGAGAACAGATTATCCAACTTTACGAGGTGATATAAAAAAGACCTGGAAAACCCTATCAGAAATTCTGGGAACAAAAAAGATATCACGAAATAGCGAAATAAAATTAGCAAAATCAGATGAACCCCAACTCCCACCAACAGAAACAGCAAACAGACTCAATGATTTCTTCTCCACTATAGGACAAAACCTTGCCATAAAATCCCAAGCTCAGATACCCCACCAAATGACTACCTCACCGGGCAACTACCCGAACACACGGGTTCCTAGCTCCGACTAACCCATACGAAGTCTCCCTTATTATCAACGCACTAAAAAACAAGGCAGGAGATTTAAATACTTACCACCCTTTTAAATATACAAAAAAGTGTCACAAGTGCTATCACCAATCATTGCAACATCTTTAACAAATCCATTGAACCCTTTCCACCTTCCTACAGTACTCAAAATAGAAAGGGTCCCCCCGATCCACAAAGGGAGGAGACCAAACAGAGTTGAATAACTATAGGCCAATACCCAACTTACCCCCTCTCTAAAAAATCTTCGAAAAATTAATTCAAAAACCCGAATCTACTCCTCCCTTATCCCCAAAACATACTCAACCCCTGCCAATTTGATTCAGGCCTAATAAAAATACTAATGATGCTATTATACACATGCTAAACATATATACACTGCAATAGAGAAAAAAGAAATCCCACTGGGGATCTTTATTGACTTACGTAAAGCTTTTTTAACAGTTGACCATGACTTGCTCCACGTAAAATTATCACACTATGGTATAAGAGGGCACTCCCTCATTACCTCAAGTCATACCTCAGCAACAGAAGCCATATTGGTACGCAAATGGGGCAAACTCTTTTGCACAACCAATTACAGTTGGTGTCCCACAGGGAAGTGTCCTTGGCCCTCTTCTCTTTCTCCTAAACATAAATGACCTACCAAAAAACTTCTCAATTACTCAACCCACACTATTTGCTGATGACCAACATACGTCTTCTCCCACCCGAGCCCAGTCACGCTAGCCAATACTGTAAATACCGAATTACAGAAAATATCTACCTGGGTGAGTACTAACAAAACTTACACTAAACATTGACAAAACCTACTTCATTCAGTTTGGTAACAGGCTACAGATGTCCCTCTTAACATAATGATAAACGGATCACCTATCACAAAGCTAACAGAGGGAAAATTCTTAGGAATCCACCATGATAATAGACTCAAATTTCATACACAATACAACAAATTTCTAAGAAATTTCCAAGGGCTGTAGGCATACTATCGAAGATACGGTACTATGCTCCACAGTCAGCCCTCCTGGCCCCATATCACTCTCTTATTTACCCCCTATCTCACCTATGGAATTTGTGCAGGGGCTTTAACAACAATAACCATCTCAGACCCTAATTACCCAACAAAAGGCGAGTTAGAAAGATAACAAATTCCACACCAGGCAGCACACTCCACCAATATTCAAAACACTCAAACCCACTCACCATACAAAAAACCATACTTTTTACTGCACCATTTCAACATAAACACTAA
>NC_069466.1:486933-516223 GCF_026875155.1 Cherax quadricarinatus | reverse complement strand
CCTATCAAACACGCTCACCATGCTTGCGGAAGTTCAAGCTCATCACAAAAAAAACCTCCTTTACCCCCTCCTCTAACCTTTCCTAGGCTTACCCCTACCCCGCCTTCCCTCCACTGCAGATTTATACACTCTCGAAGTCATTCTGTTTCTTCCCAACCTCTCTACATGTCCGAACCACCTCAACAACCCCTCCTCAGCCCTCTGGATAATAGTTATGGTAATCCCGCACCTCTCCCTAATTTCCACACTATGAATTCTCTGCATTATGTTCACACCACACATTGCTCTCAAGACATGACATCTCCACTGTCTCCAGCCTTCTTGTTGCAATATTCACCACCCATGTTTCACACACCCATATAAGAGCATTGATATAACTATACTCTCATACATTACCCTCTTTGCTTCCATGGATGAAGTTCTTGTCTCCACAGACTCCTAAGTGCACCACTCACCTTTTACCCCTCATCAGTTCTACGATTCACCTCATCTTTCATAGACCCATCTGCTGACACGTCAGCATAATCATCTGCTGACACGTCAGCAGATGATTATGTAACTTTAAAAATCAATACCCTAATTTGCAAGACAATGGACCTGAATGTCTCCTTACTCCAGGTGCTTGTTTCCATCTGTTACAAAAAACGCGATTCTAAAAGCTTAGAGATCTCCAGTGAATACTAGAAAGGACTGCCCTTCTAGCATCCAGCCTGTTACACTGGGTTTTCGTAACAAGTAGTCAGTATCCTTTTCCAATTATCCATTAAAATTTAGTATGGTTCAATAGTGCTTTAGGATTACAACTGGTAGGCTACTAACTAGAGAAATTAAAATTTAATAAATTTATTAAGTAGTAAGTTGTCTAGAGGTATATTATCAAATTAAATTAAATCACAGCAATCAAAATAAAATCAATCTCTCGAGTTCAATATTATTGTGCTGAAAGCACATATCACATTTATAATTCTTAAGTACCGTCAGGTACATTAACATTTAATAAGATATTACAAATATGTACAAGTGTGTGTATGCGTATAAGTGCTCTTAAGTAGTTAGCTATGTCTCAAGACTCGAATAAGACTTAAACAAGTGACTGACAAAGTCCTCAAATAAACTAACTTCTTGACCGACTGGCAACCCGAACAGTCTGCTTGAACAACAAAGAATGCTAAGCCCAATAGCAATGCAATATGCGACTGCGACACAATCAGGATCAAGGAGATAATATAACGACACTAAGTAGGGACCATCAGCAGATCCTCCACCAAAGTTACAAAACTCCCATAATACTGAATCTTCGTTCAGCATAGGAAAAACTCGACTGTGACAATGCACAGAAACCAGTACAAAATTAGGTCAGAAGCTATAACTAAGGACCTGAGATATTCAGAGTGTCTAAGTGACACACAACCTCAATACAACGTCGAAAATCACTAAGTCTTTAAAATGTTCTGTGAACAAAGTTCTACAGAACTAACAAGAATAATGAGACAGACAATCTGTCCAACCAGCAAGCGAGTCTCTAGCAGACTCAGACAGACAATGTCCAACCAGCAAGCGAGTCTCTAGCAGACTGACTACTTCAGACGAGGTGAGGACACCCCCCCTCGATCACGTGATAGCTATGTGGACAACTGCAGCTCAGAAGCCGGCAGTATAACGAGCGACAAGCGATAATTACAGTAGTTTGACAATCAAGCCTAACTGAGCACATTTTATATACATCCTAACAACATAAGCTAAATAACAATATAACAGTCAAATAATAATATAAAGTCATACATTTACGATTTAGCTATTATCGCAAATATAAGCAATATAAAATTAAATGAAAAGATAATATACATTACATATATACATAATAATCATTGTAACCCATTCAGGGGTTGCAACACCCCCCCCAACACGACAGAGGGTCGCACTAGGAGTTGCATTAATGTCTCTCACATTATTTCTGATTACTCATATCAATATTATATAATATAAAAATTATTTAGTCACTCTCGTCCCAAGCACCTCTACAATTTCACAGCGTCCGTCACTAGGATGTACTAGGGCAGTACACAGTATCGTATCTCTTCATACTCGTGGTTATGTACATCAATGTAGAGACTGGATAGCGCTGACAAGGAGGGCACGTTGAGGCTCGATCATTGTAGAGGAGACTGCATTCCACTCTTAAGTAGTGGTTGTGGAATGCGAGGCAGTATGAACATCTGAGTATGAAACAGCTTAAGGTGTGTAGTGAGGGGGGGGGTCTGCGACAGGACAGTGTTGCGTCACGCAGTACCTCGCCCACACGACACTACTCACTCAACACTCAGCTTGTCTCCTCCTACACAACATTACTGTGAATATATAAATATAATAATTAGACATGACATGAGTATATATAGTTAATATGGGCTGGAGGGATTAAGTTACTTTACTGAATTTGACATAGCAAGTAACAAAAGGTATTTGGGCATAAAATTACGTTAATTTAATGTAACTGATAATTATTAAGGACGAGACAGAGCGTCAGCAATTACATTACAATGACCACTTATGTGTTTTATACTAATAGAATAAGGTTGGATTCTGAGGGCCCACCTCATGATCCTAGCATTTTTACTTTTCATAGTATTTATATAAGTGAGTGGATTGTGGTCAGAAAAAACGTTAATTTTAAATGGGGAAGTGCCCAAATACACGTCAAAATGTTCCAAGGACACCACAAGAGCTAGAGCCTCTTTCTCAATAGTGGCATAAATTTTTCTGGTGTCCGTTTAAGCTTAGATGAATAGTAACATATAGGATGGAGAATGTCAGTGGATGTTGACTGTTGGAGCAGCACAGCACCCACTGCATAGCTACTCGCATCTATATGTAAAAAAGAAGGGAAGATTGAAATTAGGACTCTTCAACACAGGAGCAGAGGATAGCAAGCGCTTCAACCTTTTGAACGAGTCTGAACAATCTCTAGTCCAGGTGAACTGAACTTTGCTACTAGTAAGCTCAGTGAGAGGAGCTGCAATCTGAGAAAAGTTTGGACAGAACCTGCGATAATATCCTGCCATACCCAGGAATCTCTGTACTCCTTTCCTATCCTGTGGCACTGGAAATTCAGAAATTGCACGAACCTTAGCCTCAATAGGAGCAACCTCACCTTGGCCGATACAAAAGCCCAGATAGGTAATCTTGGCTTGACCAAAACTACATTTAGCTAAGTTAACAGTGAAGTTGTAGTGCGCCAGTCTCTCAAACAATGCTCTGAGACGCGTCAAGTGCTGTTCCCACTCGTCACTGTACACCACTAAGTCGTCAAGGTAGGCTTCTACTCCTTCCAAGTTGTGGGTCAACTCGTTCATTATACGTTGGAATGAAGAAGCCGCGTTACATAGGCCGAAGGGGGTGACGAGATAGTTAAACAATCCATCTTGAACAGTAAAAGCAGATATTTCTTGAGCACGTTCAGTAAGCGGGACTTGATAATAGCCTCGTAAGAGATCTAAACGGCTGACAAACTGGGCTCCTGACACACGGTCAATAAGGTCGTCAATGCGAGGTAGAGGATAACCATCAGGCAAGGTGACAGAGTTCACTTTCCTGTAATCAGTGCACATCCTGAAACTACCGTCAGGTTTAGGCACTAAAATACAGGGAGATGCCCATGGACTTTTACTGCGCTCAATAAGTCCGTGAGATAAACAAAAATCAACCTCTTCTCTCAATGCTTTATGCTTTGTTGGACTCATCCTATATGGTGATTGCTTAATGGGTGATGCTCCCTGTACATCAACGTCATGTACACCCAGAGTACAACGTTTAGGAACATCACCGAACAATTCAGGGAAATGCAAAATCATGTTTTTAACATCACCAGCTTTATCAATTCCAAGGTTACTAAGAAAATCGTCTAGTGACTGTAGAGTCACAGAATTTTCTAAACGCACCTCTATACCTCTAGAGATGTCAGGTAGACTGACGTTTTCTTCCTCTGTCCTAGGAAGAATAGAAGTAGTAGGTAGAGGACTAGCGTAGTATGCCTTAAGCTGGTTAACATGGTACACATGATTAGATTTCTTTTTCCCAGGCGTACGTACCAAATAATTTATGTCGCTAAGCTTTTTCACTACTTCCAGGGGACCATCATACCTGGCTTGTAGAGCATGACCTGGTACTAATTTCCGAGCCATCACCTTATCTCCTGCTTTAAAAGAACGAGAGACAGCACGCTTGTCATAATGTTGCTTCATTCTAGCTTGGGCTGAAACTAGGTTTTTCGAAGCTAGCTCTCTAGCGGCTGTCAAATGTTGTTGCATTAATGAAGGTGAAGTACTCAATGATGGATTTGATTTTCCTGTCCACACGTCTTTTAACACTGCGAGAGGACCACGCACTTGGTGTCCGAATATTAGTTCAAACGGACTAAACCCGAGACTTTCTTGCTCACTTTCTCTCATAGCGAACAGAAGAAAAGGTATACCCTCATCCCAGTCTCTAGAAAAATGTTCACAATAAGCTCTCATCATGGACTTCAGTGTCTGATGAAATCTCTCTAGAGCCCCTTGTGACTGTGGATGATAACTGGTTGAAAGTACAGACTTTATTCCTAGGTGGGATAATGCTTCTCGAAAGATCTTAGAAGAGAAGTTAGATCCCTGATCTGATTGTATCTCTCGTGGCAATCCAACCTGGGAGAAAAATTTCATCAACGCTCTCACAATAGCACGAGCATTAATTTTTCTCATAGGAATAGCTTCGGGATAGCGTGTTGCAGCGTCCATAATAGTAAATAAGTATTGGTTTCCTAGTTTGGTTCTAGGCAAAGGACCAACACAATCAATAATAAGACGTGAGAATGGTTCACCATGCACGGTGATAGGAATGAGAGGCGCAGGTGGAGGTGTGTGCGCTGGCTTGCCTGTCACTTGACACACGTGGCAACGTCGCACATGATCAGCTACTGTTTCCTTCATCTTTGGCCAAGTAAAATGTTTTGCCAGTTTACCGAGTGTCTTCTTGACACCCAAATGTCCTCCTATGGGACTATTGTGAGCAAAATCAATGGCTTGTTCACGAAATGTAACTGGTAACACAACGAGATGCTTGACTGTGTTGGAAACACTATCAGCTGACAACTTACATGTATTTTTCTCCATCAGTACACCGTTACTATAATAGTAACAATTATCGAGATCCTTTGCTTCACTCTCAGTAACTGCTATATCTCTCAGTCTTTCCAGTGACTGATCAACAAACTGATCCTTGATTAAATCATCATGAGTTAGAAATTTAACGTCAGTTTGTGTCTTGACTAGGTTGATGACCGGGGGAGTCAGTGTTAATGATCCTGGGCGCAGAGCGTCACTAAACAACATATTCAACCCCAAATCATTGTCATCAACTAACTCAACAGGAGACAAGGATGGTTGTTGAATCTTTGACATAGCTCTAGTAATTGCGCTGAGAGGAAATAAAATAGGTTTCTCTCTACAAGCTTCAATGGCATAATTATCATCAGTGTTATTATCAATCACAAGTGGTTCTTTACATATACCAGCATGAAGGATATCGTTCCCTATCAACAAGTCCACTGACCTGATGGGAAATACACCACTGGATATACCCACTGAAATATAACCAGTATAATAGCTTGTTTCAATATAAACTTTGTGCAGAGGCACTTTTATAACAGCCCCTCCATAGGCTTCTAACAATACATCTATCTTGCAATAGGTATCGTCAGTTATGGGCAGTACATCTTCTCTTAATAACGTGAGATAACTGCCAGTGTCTCTGAAAGCAACTATCTCAGTTAGATGTGATTCGTCAAATCCTACTTTATCTCTCGAAAAGTAAGGACTCATCGCTGAACGAATCTTTTCGTCAGATGCACTTTCTGACGCTAGTCATCTATCCTGAGTAACATTATCTAAAACAGTAGGATCAGAGGAATTGCTAGGCTTTCGGTGCCTTTGTTGCTCGGATGAGGATACGACTTGAGTGGGGGCGCCAGCCGCACGACTGTATCTCGTATCTCTTTCTAACTTATAGCATACTCTCTAGTATGTCCTTTCTGTTACAATAGGTACATTTAACTTTCTTCTTCTCGATACCAGATTTCTGTCTAGCCACAGAGACAGATTCAGGATTGTGAGTTTTCCTGGTATAGGTACGAGAAGTTACAGTAGCAGGTACATCATGCCGCAATGAGCAGCTGATTTAGGTTGCCAACTTCAGACAATTTTTAGTTACCTTGTTTCTTTGTGTTTTAGTACGTACAAGTTTGTGAGAAATCTCGTAATTGTCTGCTAAGGCTGCAGTTTCCAGAATATCCGAGGTAGTATGATCGATCAGATATTCTTGTATGTCAGCAGACATACAGTTGTTAAACTCTTCGTGTAGTAACAACTGAACAAGACTGTCGTAGTTGGTACACTTAGCAGCTCTAGTCCATCTCTCAAATGCAACTTTTTTCTCACGAGCAAACTCTACACAAGTTTGATCTTGTCGTCGTTGTAACGTACGAAATGCTCTTTGATAACTTACAGGTAACAAGTTATACGTCTCTAGAATAGTTTGTTTGACAGCGTCATAACTAATGTACTTGGCAAATGGCAAAGCAGCCGTACAAGTTTGAGCTCTTCCTGTCAAAGCAGTATGAAGCAATGTTGCCCAGTGCTTACGTGGCCAGTTCATAGCACGAGCCTGGTTCTCAAACACATCAAAATATGTGTCTAAGTCACTTTCAAAAAACTTAGGAACCATAGATGCAGCTTTCTGCACATTAAATGTGTCCTGTGATATATCAGTCTGTTGTCTTAACAGGCGAACATTTTCTCTTTGGAAATCTTCTTCGTTCAATTTCCTCTGTGCCTCTATTTGTGCAGTCTGCAACATAATGAGACGTTCAAACCTCTCAAACTGTTCCTGAGAGATAGGACCAGTGGGTAATGGAGGAGTAGGGAAATTAACATGGTCTGGACGGTCCTTAGGTCGGACACTTGGTCCAGCCGTCTCTAGAGAGTCTAGATCTGGTCTAGGATAAGTAAATACAGGTGTAGTATACACTGTACTAGTATTAGGCTGTGTCATACTAACAGCTATACTCTGTACTATAGTGTCAGTGAGGCGGGAAGGTGTGAGCGAGAACTGAGCTACACTAGGCTCAGACACGAGGCTCACTTCTGCTCTAGTTGCTCTTTCTTCAACTTCAAATAGAGCCATACTTCCTAATTGTGACACTAGACTTTCTGAATCAGAATCATAATCAGACATCTCTGTATGAGCAGGAAACAAAATATCTTTAATTAATGCTCTGACAGTTTCAGCTGTGTAATTCCTGTTATACGTCACACCGAGATATTTGGCTACTTGCCAACACGTCTGAAGTTTTAATGTACTTAACTCAGACAAAGTCAGAGTATCAATTAACTGTTTCACTTTGGCATACATCACGAAAATAATTGTACTACGAGAGAGTGATTATGGGAAACTATAATCTTAATAGGAATTTTAGTGTTGGTTCTCTTAGAGCTACAGCTCATAAACAGTATTTCCATCTCCTTGGATCAAGAGACTCAGTCAGGTACATACATCCACCTGGTATGTTGTACAAGACTAAACTCAAAGTCTTCAGATTAGGAAAGTACTCAAAAGTGTTTGATCATAGATTCACTAGTATGTCAAACTGGACAATTTCTCCAACACCTTGGATCAAGAGCATCCCGGACAGTTTCTCCAACACCTTGGATCAAGAGCATCCCGGACGGGCCCCCATTTGTTACAAAAAACGCGATTCTAAAAGCTTAGAGATCTCCAGTGAATACTAGAAAGGACTGCCCTTCTAGCATCCAGCCTGTTACTGGGTTTTCGTAACAAGTAGTCAGTATCCTTTTCCAATTATCCATTAAAATTTAGTATGGTTCAATAGTGCTTTAGGATTACAACTGGTAGGCTACTAACTAGAGAAATTAAAATTTAATAAATTTATTAAGTAGTAAGTTGTCTAGAGGTATATTATATCAAATTAAATTAAATCACAGCAATCAAAATAAAATCAATCTCTCGAGTTCAATATTATTGTGCTGAAAGCACATATCACATTTATAATTCTTAAGTACCGTCAGGTACATTAACATTTAATAAGATATTACAAATATGTACAATGTGTGTATGCGTATAAGTGCTCTTAAGTAGTTAGCTATGTCTCAAGACTCGAATAAGACTTAAACAAGTGACTGACAAAGTCCTCAAATAAACTAACTTCTTGACCGACTGGCAACCCGAACAGTCTGCTTGAACAACAAAGAATGCTAAGCCCAATAGCAATGCAATATGCGACTGCGACACAATCAGGATCAAGGAGATAATATAACGACACTAAGTAGGGACCATCACAGATCCTCCACCAAAGTTACAAAACTCCCATAATACTGAATCTTCGTTCAGCATAGGAAAAACTCGACTGTGACAATGCACAGAAACCAGTACAAAATTAGGTCAGAAGCTATAACTAAGGACCTGAGTATTTCAGAGTGTCTAAGTGACACACAACCTCAATACAACGTCGAAAATCACTAAGTCTTTAAAATGTTCTGTGAACAAAGTTCTACAGAACTAACAAGAATAATGAGACAGACAATCTGTCCAACCAGCAAGCGAGTCTCTAGCAGACTCAGACAGACAATGTCCAACCAGCAAGCGAGTCTCTAGCAGACTGACTACTTCAGACGAGGTGAGGACACCCCCCCTCGATCACGTGATAGCTATGTGGACAACTGCAGCTCAGAAGCCGGCAGTATAACGAGCGACAAGCGATAATTACAGTAGTTTGACAATCAAGCCTAACTGAGCACATTTTATATACATCCTAACAACATAAGCTAAATAACAATATAACAGTCAAATAATAATATAAAGTCATACATTTACGATTTAGCTATTATCGCAAATATAAGCAATATAAAATTAAATGAAAAGATAATATACATTACATATATACATAATAATCATTGTAACCCATTCAGGGGTTGCAACACCATCTAGCAGTAAATAGGTACCTTGGAGATAGTTGATTATTATGGATCACATCTTGGGCAAATAAAGAGTATGGACAAGTCTCCTTTCACCTGCTCTTCCTGTTCGCTTCGTAGTAAATAGTCTCTTGGGTGCTAGTTGACAGTTTTGACTCGAGTTGTATGAGCTAGTCTCCTTACTTTTGGTATCCTTGTTCATCTGGTAGTAAATAGGTACCTGGGGGATAGTTGTGGGTCACATCCTGGCCAAAATAAGAAGTATGCCCAAGTCTCTCTACACCTGTTCACCATATAGGAATAAACTGATTCCTGGGTGTTAGTCGACAGTTGTGACAGGCAAGTTTCTACGTCTGCTACCCCTGTTATGTATAATAATATCTTTATTTCTACAAGTACGTCTACAAAGTTACAGGCCTAGCTGACATCAGTGACATACTACTATATAGAAAGCTGCTTGTTATGCAGAGCATTTGGGCAAATTAGGTCAGTTTGTCCTAGGATGCAACCCATACCAGTCAACTAACACCCAGGTACATATTTTAACTGATGGGGAACATAGACAACCAGTGTAAAGAAACACGCCCAATGTTTCTACCCGGCCAGGAATTGAACCTGGACCTTTGCCATGTGAAGTGAGAGCTTTAGTCACCCTGCCACAGGCCACTTAGTAAGTAGGTACCTGTGAGCTCTTGACTGCTGTGGGTGGCATGCAGTATATTTTAGATAGTGCCGATCTTTGAAATGAGCTGAGATAGAATAACAATTCTTATTCACCAAAGTGAGTGGGGTCAAGAAAATATGCTACTAATTTTAGTGATTTCAAGCACTTGTTTTAAACACACGTTCATCTTTCCTTTATTCTTTTTCAAATGGTATAATATTAAAAAAGATTATGATTTTCTTTTTGTTTTTATGGCTTTGACTTTATTTCTCATGTAAACAGTTATTGTTTGCACTCCTCTTTATTTGGTATGAACTCTGGATATTTTTTAAATTATTCTCTTCCCCTCAAGGAGCTCTTGAATCAAGGAAATGGAAGCTACCCTCTCCTTCCTTGGATCAAACCTGATTATCTCCCATTATCCACGTGCTGTATGGTTCTTATGGCTAAGCACTCCCCCATAATTATAATAATACAGTAAATCCACAATATAATGGACCCTGATATAACAGACTTGTAAATTTATGGATCAAATCCACTGGGTAAATTGTACTTGTAACTTCCTTGTTTTCAGTGTTATTGTGGTATAACTGTAAATTGAAGGTACAGTAGTATATTAGGTATGTATTCTAACACACTGGTCTTTTCCCACCAAGGTTGGGTGACCTCTCCCCAAGAATAGAATCACTTTTACCATCACTCACTCTATCATTTTTGCCGAAGGCATGCTGACATTATTGTTCAGATGCCTCTCTAAATTGAAATCACCTTCCAGTAATAATAATTCTTCTTTCAATGCATCAGTTGTATCCCACTGAGGCAGGGTGGCCCAAAAGGAAAAGCAAAAGTTTCTCCTTTTAAAATTTAGTAATGTATACAGGAGAATGGGTTAACTAGCCCCTTGCTCCCGGCATTTTAGTCTTCTCCTCTTATGACACGCATGGCTTATGGAGGAAGAATTCTGTTCCACTTCTCCATGGAGATAACCGGAAATAAAGAAGAATAAGAACGAGTAAGAAGATAGAAGAAAACCCAGAGGGGTGTGTGTACACTATATGCTTGTACATGTATGTGTAGTGTGACTAAGTGTAAGTAGAATAGCAAATATACCTGGTATCTGTGTGTTTATGAGACAGAAAATAAGACACCAGCAGTCCTACCATCGTGTAAAACAATTACAGGCTTCCGTTTTACTCACTTGGCAGGACGGCAGTACCTCCCTGGGGGGTTGCTGTCTACCAACCTACTACCTAGGGTAAAACAATTTTTTTTTTTTTTCAACAAGTCGGCTGTCTCCCCCCGAGGCAGGGTGACCCAAAAAAGAAAGAAATCCCCAAAAAGAAAATACTTTCATCATCATTCAACACTTTCACCCAACTCACCCCATTATCACTGCTTTTGCAGAGGTGCTCAGAATACAACAGCTTAGAAGCATATACGTATAAAGATACACAACATGTCCCTCCAAACTGCCCAAAATCCCAAACCCCCCTTTAAAGTGCAGGCATTGTACTTCCCATTTCCAGGACTCAAGTCCGACTATATGAACATAACCGTTTTCCCTGAAATCCCTTCACTAAATATTACCCTGCTCACACTCCAAAAGATCGTCAGGTTCCAAGTATCATTTGCCTCCATTCACTCCTATCTAACACGCTCATGCACGCTTGCTGGAAATCCAAGCCCCCAGCCCACAAAACCTCCTTTACCCCCTCTTCCAACCCTTTCGAGGACGACCCCTACCCCTCCTTCCTTCCCCTATAGATTTATATGCTTTCCATGCATTCTACTTTGATCCATTCTCTCTAAATGACCAAACCACCTCAACAACCCCTCTTCTGCCCTCTGACAATGCTTTTATTAACTCCACACCTTCCCTAATTTCCACACTCCGAATTTTCTGCATAAATTTACACCACACATTGCCCTTAGACAGGACATCTCCACTGCCTCCAACCGTCTCCTCGCTGCGCATTTACCACCCACATTGTACCCACTAAATTTTTTAATGTGTTTTTTAGATTCGTACATGTCTCCATGTATTGGTTCAAGTGCAGGTCACACCAGCCGAGACGTGAGTGAATTAAGTGCAGCACCAATGACATCACTTGTGAGCCTTGTGCCCATAGGGAAAATTCAGTCCAATAACATTGGCCTCTCAACACTCCATAAGAGGGTTTGTTACATTTTTTAACACACTGGCTGTCTCTCACCAAGGTAGAGTGACCCCTAAAAGAGGAAAGACATTTACCGTCACTTATTCAAAACCCCTGTCTTGACAGATGCAAGCTGACATCACATTTCAGATAAAATTTGAACTGTACCTTTCTTATCCCTCCTTTAGAGTGCAAGTGCTGTATTCTTTAACCCAGGACTCAAATTCAGCTAACCAGTTTCCCTGAATCCTGTCTTAAATATTTCCTTGCTCACAGTCCAACAGCACATCAAGTTATGAAAGCCTCAATTCTCTCAATCTAATTTGCTCCACATTAGAATTCCATAATGAATGTTTATTTTAAATGTCTCCCAATAGGAAAGAAGCCAGACAGAGAAACCTGCAGCCTGTATAATAATTATTTTTTTTTATTTTTTTTATTATCACACTGGCCGATTCCCACCAAGGCAGGGTGGCCCAAAAAAGAAAACTTTAAACCATCATTCACTCCATCACTGTCTTGCCAGAAGGGTGCTTTACCCTACAGTTTTTAAACTGCAACATTAACCCCCCTCCTTCAGAGTGCAGGCACTGTACTTCCCATCTCCAGGACTCAAGTCCGGCCTGCCGGTTTTCCCTAAATCCCTTCAAAATTTACTTTGCTCACACTCCAACAGCACGTCAAGTATTAAAAACCATTTGTCTCCATTCACTCCTATCAAAAAACGCTCACGCATGCCTGCTGGAAGTCCAAGCCCCTCGCACGCAAAACCTCCTTTACCCCCTCCCCCCAACCCTTCCTAGGCCGACCCCTACCCCGCCTTCCTTCCACTACAGACTGATACACTCTTGAAGTCATTCTGTTTCGCTCCATTCTCTCTAAAATGTCCGAACCACCTCAACAACCCTTCCTCAGCCCTCTGGACAACATTTTTTGGTAATCCCGCCCCCTCCTCCTAACTTCCAAACTACGAATTCTCTGCTTTATATTCACACCACACATTGCCCTCAGACATGACATCTCCACTGCCTCCAGCCTTCTCCTCGCTGCAACATTCATCCCCACGCTTCACACCCATATAAGAGCGTTGGTAAAACTATACTCCTCAACATTCCCCCCTTTGCCTCCAAGGACAAAGTTCTTTGTCTCCACAGACTCCTAAGTGCACACTCACTCTTTTTCCCTCATCAATTTTTATGATTCACCTCATCTTTCATAGACCCATCCGCTGACACGTCCACTCCCAAATATCTGAATACGTTCACCTCCTCCATACTCTCTCTCTCCAATCTGATATTCAATCTTTTATCACCTAATCTTTTTGTTATCCTCATAACCTTACTCTTTCCCTGTATTCACCTTTAATTTTCTTCTTTTGCACACCCTACCAAATTCATCCACCAATCCTGCAACTTCTCTTCAGAATCTCCCAAAGCACAGTGTCATCAGCAAAGACACTGTGACAACTCCCACTTTGTGTGTGATTCTTTATCTTTTAACTCCATGCCTCTTGTATAAATATTAGAGTGTATATATTTCTCTATTTTTAGGGAACCAACATTCATGTGGTTAGCTAATAAGATTTGTATATGTTTTGATCATGTCTCCTTCAGAACAGAATAAATTGTTTCAAGGGTTAGTAGTTGCAAATCAAATTGAGAAATGCAACATGTTGGTCTTGGAGGTGGGAAGGACCTGCACTCGAAGGAGTGAGAATGTTGCAGAACAGTGAGTCATCTGAACTTGATGTCATCACACTTCGGGCAGAGAAAACAATTGGACTGAATGACGGTGAATGTGCTTACTCAATTTTTGTGGGAGATGGCTGGTGTGTTAAAAAATGCCCTTTCCCCATTATAAATGGCGTAAATCAGACATTCACTTAGTACTGAAAGGTTGAGTGCTATTGAAAATTACAGTAAAGTTAAAAAAAAAATGCACTTCTTGAGAAATTTCTTTGGTGTATCACTCAAAAATTGGTTACGGTTTCAGACTCTGTATCATCAGAAAATATATTTGAAGGTATGTGTTCAGATATTGAAAGTAGGGATACTGAAAGTAGGGAAACAGGACTCGCTCCATCCATATTTCTTATTCATGTCGTGAACATCCATTACAACCACTTCAGTAAAAATTTCATCTACTTCATCTACAATATCTAATAACTAAAAACGTGTTTGGGACTACTAAAGGAATATAACCCTTTCTTGTTTTAGGAATTTACTTGAAAGCAGAAATTATTTAGGATTATTGTGCTAATCTATCAGCCATATACTTCAGGTCAATTTGCAGGTGAAATCTTCCAATAAGTGATCCCCTGTGACTCACGAAATTGCAATAACATGACTGCAAACAAACCAGCAGTAAAGGTGAGGTTAGAACCCATGGTGAGTGAGTCGTAAAACACCAGGAGTTTTACAACTGACTTGCCATGGGTTCTGACCCCACTTGTACTGTTTATTTTATTTTTTTCTTAAGTGTTTCCTGATTGGTATCATCCAAATGAATTAAATTAGCCAATTTAGTAAACTAGCCAGTGTACCTTTTTAACGGCTTAAAATTAAAAGTACCTTTTAAGCTGTTAAAATTTATGTAATTTACTCGATGTTCTGCAGTTTGGAGGGATATGTTATATACTGTACATGTATCTTTATATATGCTCCTAACTGTTGTATCTGGGTGCCTCTGCAAAAGCAGTGATTATGTATGAGTGAGGTGAAAGTGTTGAATGATGATGAAAATGTTTTCTTTTAGGGATTTTCTTTCTTTTTGGGTCACCTTACCTCGGTGGGAGACAGCTGACTTGTTGAAAAAAAAAATGTCCTGGAAATACCCTTGATTTTTTTTGTCCATCAGCATGGCTACCTTCTAAAATATATTCTGTTTCCTATGAATTTTTATTTGTCTCAGACTGGGCTGTGGGGCATTGACCCTCAAAACCCTCTCCAGGTAGTAAGAACTTGGTAGAATTGAGTAGCATGTCAGTAATATTGACACATCTTGTGCATTAAAAGTGCCCAAGACAAGTAAATGTAGGTTCAAATTGATAATTATGTAGTTGGAAGACAGAGTACCAATAAATAACAATAATACAAAACCTTTCAAGCAACACATGACTTGATAAAGCTGTCTTTTAGTGAAATGTTTTCCTAAAAAATTTATTTGCTTGCTGTTTTCCCCAGGTACTGTATGACCCCTGTGGGTTTAGCACTCCCCTGTGAATATGTAACAGTTTAGGTGTTCTTTGCATTGCACCGTACAGTATTATGTACTCACTATGGTCTGTCGTGGTTCATGTTTCATGTTATGATAAAGGTCATAAAATATATTTTTGGTCAGCATTATTGTCTTTGCAGGATGGTTCAATATGGGGCAGCTCAGGGAGTGAGGGAACCTATCCCTGTGAGGGACACAGGGGTAGCTGCTCCCCACAAGCACCACCGCCACCTGCCATAAGCCCCAATGTGTCGAGTACTGTAGTGGTGACTGGAGAAGTAGGCTCTCCCTGGAGCACAGGACCCAATGATGACTTGGAGAAACACATGCTACCACTGGCCATTACAATACCCAACGCAGAACCTCCTACTCGCTCTGATATAAACTTTTGCCCCCTCACGTACCCCTACGGTTTCCCTGCACCGAGATGCAACGTACCTGCACCTATAGGCTCAATAGGAGGCATCAGTCCTTCTGCTGTCTCCATGCATCGGCCCCTTTACCCCCTCTGATCCAAATGCTCATCTGCGGAGGCGCTCTGCGGAAGTGACTCCACAACCCACGTCTTCCCGAGAAGGTGCACACCATGGTAGTACAGACTATTAATTTTATAGGTTTGATTTAAATGGAGGTGGGAAGTACAGTGCCGGGACCTAGAGGAGGGGGGGGGATGCAGTAGGTCAAGGGCCAGGGATCTGTGATTTCAGCAAGCTTCTTACAAGAGAGTGATTGAATGAATAATGGTGAAGTGTTTTCCTCTTTTTTTGGAGGGTCACCCTACCTTAGTAAGAGGTTGCTGGTACTTTAAAAAATAATGGACTTATAATGTACACCCAAAAAGACACTGTCTTTCATCAGTAATATGTAATACAAGGGTGAATTTTGTATTTGTTTACAGTGTTGTATAGATTTCCTGAAGTATTATGTGCACCACCCTTCCAGCAGGAAAACTTTGATGCTGGTGAAGGGCTGTTTATTTCCCAAAAATTGGAGCTACCCCTCCAATTCCTTAGATCAAACCATATCTTCATTCATCAGGTGCTGAATGACCCATTGGGTTTAGCATTTCCCCAAAAGATAAGAATTATCAGTGATTTGTTTCAGAAATCTAACTCTTAAGGTTTGGAAACAGTCAGTGAAAAGATTCACTGCTTCTTTCTTCCCCCCATTTCAGTACTGTTCTTTTTATGTATATCCTAAGACAAAAAAGTGATCTTTTTTTTTTGAATGGGGTAAAAAACTTAGTTTTTGGGAAGGGCCCAAAAAATACTTCAGCACAATATAACACTGTCATTAAGCAAGCAGTTCTTTAAACACTGATCCCAAGCACAGGTAAGCCAGCAGCTACATAATGTCTGATATCTAGTAAGCCAGCAGCTATTTAATGTCTAATACTAGTAAGCCAGGAGCTACATAATGTCTGATGTCCAACAATGGTAAGTCACCCGTGGATTACCTAATCAATATACAGTTTTTTTTTTTTTTTTTTTTTTGACAAATACCACTCAAGACACTGTACTCTTTCCTGACAGAGAAAACATTGCTCCAACCTTTCACAACTGACAAAGAGCCTATTTCAGAAGCTGTCTGCTCTTAGTAAACTGTGAACTCAGATTACGTTGTAATAAACAACTGTCAATGAATAAGCAAAAGATGGATGAGGGGTGCGAAAACCCGACCTGTAAATTTACAGTCTGACTGATGAGACACACTAACCATTCACTTTTCAGTAAGTGGCCACTAATCATTCACTTTTCAATAAATAGTCACTAACTGTTTACTTTTTCTAGGTGTCATTAAGTGGTCACTAACCATTCACTTTTCTAGGTGTCATGAGTGGTCTACATTCACGTTTGCGCTTCCTCAGACAGTTATCACGCCTCTTATTAGACTGTCTTCTTCTTCAAGGAGGAGGAAGACAAAGACTAATTCTGATTAAGAACTCTTGAATCCAAGAAATTAAGCCTACCCCCCTCTTCCTCGAATCAAATCTAATTATTTCCCACCTCTCACATTCCCTGGTGCTAGATTGGAGCGCATGGAGACAAGTGGTTTTAATTACTTAAGTGCCTTAGAGTGTGAGTGAGGCAGCACTATGAAGGAATTCAGGGAAACTGGTTAGCCGGACCCTATCCTGGAGGCGAGAAGGACAGTGCCTGCAATCTGAAGGATGGGAGAGGAAGTTGCAAGTCAGGAGCCACTTGAATTGTGATGTTTGGCACTCTTCTGGCAAGATTTGGGGACTGAATGAATACCAGTGGGTGTATTTCATTATGTTTTGGGGCACTCTACCTTGGTGGAAGATGGCTGATGTTGTCAAAACGATGATGATAATATAATAATAATAATAAAAAAAAAATTATTAGAAATCATTGAGAAACATATTCCACATCTTTTTTTTGTAACCAACTATTTTCTTCCAAAATAGGGTAACCCAAAGAAAGAAATGTATTTACCATTATTCATGCAAATAGCTGTTCTGCCAGAAGTGCACAGACTTCATCATTCTTTAAGTAAAGTGTTGATTTTTTTTCGTTTAATAAATATGGTGTAAGACCTTATTTTATTAAATTAAAAAAAAAAATAAGGGAAACTCAGGAAAATTGTGATAATAAAAGCAGGTTTTTTTGTTCTGAAAAAAAAAGAGAGGTAATTTTTTCTATTGGAAAAAAAATTTTTTTTGCCAGTGTGGGGTTTGTTTATTTTTTTACATAATGGTGAGGGTATACAGAGCATAAATTATAAAGAAGACACACTTCAACACCTGGGAGCAGCTCGTATGACTCGGGGGTTTAGTGCTTGGGTTTGATTATAAAAAATAACACACCGGGAACCTTTGCACTGAAACACTTTACCGTCAGCAAAATTATTTTTTTTTCACTGGTTGTTGCCCACTAAGGTGGGTGACCTGAAAAGAATGAAAAAAAAAAAAACGTTTGTTTTTTTTTCAGATTTAGCATTTTTTACAGAAAGGGGTTACTACCCCGTGCCCTGTCTTTTTGTTGGGCCCTTACAACCAATTGCTTATGGAGGAAGGATTCTTTTCCCCCTTACCCTGGGCTTAGTTAAAACAATGGTCCCTCAGGAACGAACTTAATCGTTTTCCCGAAAGCTGTTCAAGTCCGATAACCCAACGAATTTTCCCACAAGAAATAATGAAATTTTTGATTAATCCTTTTCAGACCCCTAAAAATAACTTACAAGAACACTTACATAAAAACACTTACATAATTTTTGAGTTTTGAGCTGTTCGTATCCCGAGATGCACTGCATAGGCAAATGTAATCTGGAACAGTGGTAGTTGTAATATTAAGCACATCCCTCATCCTTGTAGAAGAATCAGTCCCTTAGCCTTTGGGTAAAGGTAATCAGTCCCTCAACCTACCTGAGGGAGTGACATTTTAAAAATACAAATACGTCTCCTGTTTTATTTGCGTGTGTTTGACTGAGGAAGCCTGCCTTTACGAGTGAAACTTTTTGGTAAAAAAGAACCGGGGTGTTGCACATGTGTTGTTCACTCTTTAATTAGTTGTTTGGGGAAAAAAGAGCACTTCCCTTTTAAGATAGAGGTTTGCAGGATATTTATTTAAATATCAAGTACAGGCAGGCCCCTTATGCAGCAGGTAGGTTCCAGGCTGCGCTGTAAAGGGGAAACACCTTTTTTTCACTTTCAAAAACAACCAAGAATCCCGAAACATGTTTTTATCAATATTAAGTGAGTAATAGAGCTAGCCCTAAAAATGCATATAAAGTGGGCCCCCGCTTTAAAGATCGCTCCCCAAAGCATCAATTTTGTAAGTGTATTTTTTGTAATGCGTTTGTACGTGTATTTTTGGGGGTCTGAAATGGGCAATCTAATTTAAAAATATTCCTTATGGAACAAATTTTTCAGTACTGGCACCTGAACATACTCTGGAATGAAATAATACTAAACCGGGGGGCCACTGACAAAACCCATTTCTTCTTTCAACAAACCCGCCTATCCCACAGAGGCAGGTGGCCCAAAAAGAAAAATGAAAACTTCTCCTTTTAAATTTATAATGCATACAGGAGAAGGGGTTACTAACCCCCTAGCTCCCAAAATTTTAGTCCCTCTTATACATGCTGGGTTATGGAGGGAAAAAATTCTTTCCACTTCCCCATGGGAAAAAATAAACAAGAACTTGTAAAAAAAGAGAAGAAAACCCAGAGGGGTGTGTAATACTATATTCTATATTTTTGTGTAGCGTGACCTAAGGAAGTAGAAGTACAAGATGTACCCGAAATCTTACATTTTTATGAGACAAAAAAAAAGACCCAGCAACCTACCACATGTAAAACAATACAGGCCCCCTTTTAAACCTAATTTGGCAGGCATTATACTCCCCGGGGTGGTTGCGCTCCAACCTACTACCTAAAGCACATTACTTACCTTAAAAATATTTTCTCCTTGGCTTACAGGATGGTGAAAAAATTTATTGTAAGAAGCCTGAAAAAATAAAGAATGGGTATAATTGAAAACCGCTGCATTAGAAAAAACCTGTAATGCGAAGCACCGTAAAGCAAATGCTGTAAAGCAAAACAACTGTAAAAGCTAAGCGCTGTAAAGTGGACCCTCTTTATGTTATCTTTCTTGGAAACCATTAGTTCCTCTTTTTAAGAAAGATTCCATTTAAAGATCCTCCTTTTAAGGGATGATCCATGCTAAAGGACTTGATTTTAAGGGAAATGGAGTTTTTTAACCTTCCCTGAATGAAACCTGATTACTTCCCAATTTTCCCAACGCTGTATACCCAACAGGTTTTTTGGTTTTCCCTGTGAATATGAAGCACTAAGACTTGCCAAGTAAGTCAAATTGTTTGACTTTATTTAAATTTTCATAGATTAAATGTGCATATTGTACTTTTTGGTCGTATTATTTGGGGGCCCTTTTGACCTTTTTAAAAACAATGTAAGTTTGGTGTTAGATTTAAAAAAAAATTTTATTCACAGTACCTCCAGACACCACAAAAAATTTTCGATTTTCTCTAATTTGTTTACTGTAGGGGTTTACCTGGTAGTTTACTTTAATTCCCGTTTTTAGGGTTAATAAGTTCTCAAAACAGGCAAAATTCACTCTTAAAGACCTTTCACAGGATAACTTTTAAACCTTAGAAACTCATTTTGTGAGGCTTAATGTCCCGAAATCTTCAGTGCAAGAGAAAAAATTATAATTTACAGCAACTGCCTCTGTCACCTGCCTGAGCCTCCACCCACCCTAACCATTTTCTAGGTGTGGCAGCCTCCTGTCTAACGGTGGGGGTTTGGGGACTTTTGTGGGGGGGGGGGAGAGATGGGGGAAGGAGAGAGAGGAGGGGGAAGAGAGAGACGACACGGGAATGAGACAAGTAGGTTTTTTGCTGTTGTTTTTTGTTAATTATTATTATTATTATTTTTATTATTATTTTTTTATTATTATTAATTATTTTTTATTATTATTTTTATTTTATTTTTTTTAATATATCGTGAAGCAAAGCCTTGGGGTCATTTAGTGCAAGGAGTGATAAAGGGTTTGATCCTTGTCTGCTAACATGAACAGGTAGAAAAAGTTTCTTTTGGATTAACCCAAAGGGGTTGAAACCTGGTTAACCCGGAAAATTTCAGGTTGTCTTTGAGGACTTTTTATCTTTTTCCATTAAAATTCTGTGAGCTTCTCCCTAGGATAAACCCTACAACTTTTTTGGCAACACCCAGTTACCTACTTAATGCTAGGTTAACAAGGGGAAAACCCAAATGTAAGGAAACATGTCCATTGTTTAACTCATGCCCGGGTTGAACCCCCGGTCCCCCCATGTGCAAAATGATGCGCTACCAACCAAACCCCAGGGCACACACACCACCCTCGAAAAGAGAATGTTGGGAGTGGAATGAGGGGATGGTGGCAAATTTTTTGCATTGGTGCCAAGGATTGTCCACGATTTTTTGTTTACTCTGATGGCTGGCACAATGGGGGGGTGGAGTCATTAACATAAGCTGTAGTGCCTCGTAACTGCACTATACATATTTAAAAACTCTGCCCTGCTGCTCGTGTTGCTGCTGCGCTGCGCTGCGCTCGCTGCAAGGTTGTGGTTGGGTCATTTTTGTAGCTGGGGGTGCTGGTGCTTTTGAGAACTGTGGTGCTGGTGATAATGTCATTGATGGTCCTAAGACCAAATTTTTTCCCGGCCAAAAAAACAGGGGGGAAAAATTGTCGGGCTAAAAAAAAATCATGGATGAAACATTTCCCAAAACCAAAAATAGTCCTTGGATGAAACTGAGACTGGAATGACCTCCAGATGCGTCACAAGACCAAAACAACCCATGGACACAACTTTTTTGAGGCCGGGAACACCCTTGGGCAAAATTTTAAAAAACAAACCAAAACCCCATGAAAAAACATCCTGACCTGGGCCGATAAAAAAACTGTGGTATGCCCTGCAACACCTGGCAGGCTTCTCGTTCTACCGTGGAGAAGGAGGGGACAAGGGGAAGGAGGTAAAAAGGGGACTGTTCCAGGACGTTGGTAAACACACGTTTTTCTTAAGAGGATTTTTGTGGCAAGAATTCTTGAATCAGCAAAATTTTGTTTTAGCCGCTTCGTAAAGTGGGCATCCCCTCTTCTCCTCCTCTCCTCTCCCCCTCTCTCTCCCCCCCTCCTCCTCCCCCCCTCTCCTCCCCCCTCTCCCTCCCCCCTCTCTCTCTCCCCCTTTTCCCCCTCCCCCCCCTCTGTCTTCCCCCCTCTCCCCCCCTCTCTTTTCCCCCCCCTCTCTCTCCCCCTCTCTCCCCTCTCTCCCCCTCTCTTTTTTTTCCCCCTCCCCTCCCCCTCTCCCCTTCCCCTCCTCTCTTCCCCCCCTCTCTCTCCCCCTCTCTCTCCCCCCTTTCCCCCCCCCTCTCTCTTCCCCCCTCTCTTCTCTTCCCCCCCCCTCTCTCTCTCCCCCTCTCTCTTCTCCCCCTCTCTCTCTCCCCCTCCTCTCCCTCCCCCCCCCTCTCCCCCCTCTCTCTCTCCCCCCTCTCTCTCTCCCTCCCCTCCTCCCCCCCTCTCTCCCCCCTCTCCTCCCCCCCCCTCTCCCCTTTTCCCCCCCCCCCCCCCCCCTCCCCCCCCCCCCCTCCCCCCCCTCCCCTCCCCCTCTCTCTTCCCCCTCCCCCTCCCCCTCTCTCTCCCCCCTCTCTCTCTCCCCCCCCCTCCTCCCCCCTCTCTTTTTTTTTTTTTTTTTTTTTTTTTTTTTTTTTTCACAGGTTTGACAGGTAAGGATCCCTAGCTTATTGACAGCTATTTACGGGTAAGGATTCCTAACTTTTTTGGGCAAGCTAAGAGCTGTTACCTACATCAGCTCATTTGAAAGCATTTTTATTGTTATGAGACATACAAGTAGGGAACAGGATGAAGTTGGCGCCATCTGTGGGCCAGCATTTTCATTTGATCAACTGACTTTATCTCGTTGACATAATTATGCTGTACGAATGTGTTCCATACTCGATCATCCGGGGGTATGTATGATCTCAGATGGAGGATGTTCTGGAGAAGGGTACAGCCAGAGTGAAGTTGCTGCTTTCTGCCCGTCTTGTGGCATAAAAGCTTGTTTCAACGCTGTCCTCGAAGTGGATCCAAGTGTGGTATTTTGACAATATTGGCTTGTACATAACAGTAAGGCCACCCACAATCCCTCCTATGTTGAAGGCTCTGCTGAAATGACAGATCTATCCAGGATGGGTCCAGGCGAGAGATGAGACGTCTTGCTCTGTTCTCTACTCTGTCAAGCAGTCGCAGAATGAGAGGGGGGGCAGGCAACCCAAGAAAGTTGGAGCATACTCAAGGTGTGAGTTTTACTTGTGCCTCGTACAGGATCTTGCAACCCCTACTGGTCCCAACAGAATGGGAGAACGGCGAATGCTTGTAAGCTCCTGGGTGCCTGTTTGCAAGATTTACAACGTGGTTCTTCATGTTTAGTTTGGAGTCAAATTTCACCCCAAGATATAAACTTCTTCCCCCAGGTGCCAACATCCTCCCATTCATCCTTACTACGCACCAGCATTAACCATCTGGTGCCTTAGAACATCTCAATTGCGTTTTCCCTCAGGTGCAAAAGTTACTTTTCCATCTATTTCCCCAAGCTGTATAGCCTCAGCTGGTGTTGATGTAGCTTAGAGCACGGCATTTCTTCTCTTGGATAATGAAATGTCAGTGTACAGTCCCTCTGCATATGCATGTGATTCTGGATGAGATTTGAAGAAGGTCGTTGAAGTAGCATTCCATGACAATGGACCCAGCACGCTTCCTTGTGGAACACTTGCCCCAATAGGATGTCTTGCTGATTCCATTCCATTGAGAACTACACTTAGAGATCTACCATGAAGGTAATCACTGAGGAGACATAGCGTAGAGCCTGAAATTTCCCCAGTGCTTGAAGTTTTGCTAAGAGGCCCGGGGTGCCAACACCCGGTCGAAAGCGCCAGCAAGTCCAGTGCTACCACACAGCTGACTTTGGATTCATCCAGTGACTGGTGCCACTTAGTGGAGAGGGTTTTAAAAAACACATCAGCAGCAGAGTAACCTTTCCTGAAGCCATATTGACGATCTCTCCCCCTCTCTCTCTCCCCCTCTCTCCCCCTCCCCCCCCCCCTCCCCCCCCCCCTCTCTTCCCCCTCCCCTCCCCCCCCTCTCCCCCTCTCTCCCTCTCTCTCCCTCTCCCCTCCCCCTCTCTCTCCCCCTCTCTCTCCCCCCCTCTCTCTATCTCCTCCTCTCTCCCCCCTCTCCCCTTCTCTCTCCCCCCTCTCTCCCCCTCTCTCCCCCTCACTCTTTTTCCCCTTTCTCTCTCCCCCTCTCTCTTTCATACCTCTTTCATTTTCTCTCCCTATTTTTTTCTCATTTGCTCCCCTCTTTAATCTCTCCTTCCTTTTTTCCCTCTTATTCCTCTTTTCTCCCTCATTCCCTCTCTTTTTCCCTCATTCCCTCTCTTTTCCCTCATTCCCTCTCTTTTTCTCTCATTCCCTCTCTTTTCCTCTGATTTCCCTCCTTTTCCCCTCATTCCCTCCCTTTTCCCCTCATTCCCAACCTTTTCCCCTCATTCCCAACCTTTTCCCCCCATTCACTCCTTTTCCCCTCATTTTACTCCCTTTTCCCCTCATTCACTCCCTTTTTCCCCTCATTCACTCCCTTTTCCCCTCATTCACTCCCTTTTCCCCTCATTCACTCCGGTTTCCCCTCATTCACTCCCTTTTCCCCCTCATTCCCTCCCTTTTCCTCATTCCCTCCCATTTTGTCTCATTCCCTCCCTTTTTTTCTCCCTCCCTTTTTGTCTCATTTCCTCCCTTTTTGTCTCATTCCCTCTCTTTTTTCTCTCATTCCCTCCCTTTTTGTCTCATTCTCTCCCTTTTCAGTGTCCACCTATTTGTGGTTGCATGGGTCGAGTCGCAGCCCCTGGCCCCACTTTGCTGGTCGCTACTAGGTCCACTCTCTCTCCCTGCTCCATGAGCTTTATGGTATCTCTTCTTAAAGCTGTGTATGGATGTGTGTGTGTACTCACCTATTTGTGGTTGCAGGGGTCGAGTCATAGCCCCTTTCCCCCTGGCCTGTGTGTGTGTTGTACGAGTGTATGTTATGTATGTGCTTATATATGGTTGCAGGGGTCGAGTCACAGCTCCTGGCCCCGCCTGTTCGTTGGTCGCTACTAGGTCCACTCCCTGCTCCGTGTGTTTGTTTACGAGCCGAGGCGACCTTGATCTGGTGCCTGGGTGTGTATGTGGCTCACATTTTGTTGCACTCTCGTAAGAGTCAAAACCTACCTGTCACCACCTGTCCTCTGACCTCGTTCCCCACCCACCTCCACTTGTCTACCAACGTTACTTTGAAATGACGCCCACCTGCTACGTAAAGATGCCGTGCCTGTGTCCCAGCTTAGGCTAATGACACGTCTTATGATAGGGTATTCTTGAAGAGTATTTTAAAGAACATAAAGGAGGAACACTGCAAGCAGGCTTACTGGTCCATACTTGGTTTGTTCTTGTCAAATCCAAACCCACTAAGAAAACTATTCGTCCGACCCATTATCATTGTTGCCAAGGAATAAGCTTGATAACCCTATTAACTCAAGTGCAGTTCCACGTAATTAAACGAGAACAGAGAAAGAGCAAACGATGAGAGTAACCAAAACTCTAGGCAATGCAAGACTGAGTATTAGATTGGAGGGAATATGGAGGAAAATAATGTGGTTCAGATATTTAGAAGTGGACTTGTAGGTGGATGTTGTGAGAATGAGGAAGCGAACCATATACTGACGATTGAAAAATTGTGGTATAATGAGGTATCTGTGGAAACAAAGAATTATATCAATGAATGCATAAAAGCTGACTGTACCAAAGTATAGGGATGCCAACACTGTCCTTGGGTGTGAGGTTCGAGCTGTAAGTAGTTCATCGAGGGGGAGGCTGGAGGCAGTGGAGATCTTGTGTTTGTGGCAATGTGTAGTGTGTGAATATTATACAGAGTTTTCGGAGCTTGAAGATTAGGTGTGGTTATCAGTTGTATTATTCGAAGGAGCGAGTAGTTTTTGAGGCGGTTTGGACATTTAGAGAGGATGGAAAGTTTATAAATCTGGTTGTAGGGAAGAAGGGGCAGGGGTCACCCCTTTTAAGGTTTGGAGGGAGGGTGTACAAGAGGTTTTTGAGTGCTAGGGCTTGAACATCCAACAAGATTGTATTAACAAGTTAGGTCGGAAATGAATGGAGGCAAGTTCTTTCAATGATTTGACGTGCTGTTGGAATGTGAGCTAAGTAATTTTTATGGAGGGATTCGGGGAAACCCCGGTTAGCAGCACTTGAGTCCTGGAGGTGGGGTACAGTGCCTGCCCTCTGAAGGAAGGGGTTGGGGAACACTGCAGGTAAGAGTGCACCCGAACTGTGTATCAGCACCTTCTCACTCCACGAGTGAAAAAAGGGGCACTCGCATTCAAATTACGAAAAAACCAGAGTAAATATGTTTTGGCGGTGGTATTTGTATGTCGGGGGCTGTACTCGCCTATTTGCATTCACTTATTTGTGGTGCAGGGGTTGAGACAAGTTCCTGGCCCCTCGCTTCACTGACCTACAAGTGTTGTGTGTGTTTGTGTGTGGTGTGTGGTGTTGTGTGTGTGTGTGGTGTGTGTGTGTGTGTGTGCTCTTTTTAAAGATGCAGAGGTCGACTCTTAGCCCTGGTCCCGCTTCGCTGATCGCTGCTAATCCACTCCCTGCTCAAGAACCCGTGTTGGGACTCAGTTGTGGTTTCGAGGGCGAGTGTCGTGTGGTGTGTGTGTTTAGAAATCTATATTGGATCCCTTCCCGTGCACCTGTTACCAGTCGTGTTCTCAGTGTAATTGGTAACTTAAGGTATGTAAAAAACGGCAGAGAACGACCTTTAGGGAAAGGGTTGATTTTGGCTGACAAGTGATGATACCTGGTTGTGTCCCTTCAAGGGGTGGTGACTTATGCTGCTGAAAAGCCTTGATTCTAAGAAATTACACCCCTACGGGTTTAGGATTCTCTGGGAATATAATTGTCACATATACCTATTAATTTGGAAAAATAGGACGAAAATACAATACAAATTTGCCACATTGTATCTTGAATGGGGAAGGGGGAAACACTGGGATTTACCTTACCCTCTCCTCTGCCCCCTAGATGATATACCCGGGGGTTACCTTACACCTGCTGCCCTGTTCACCTGCAGTAAATAGGACCTGGTGTTACCTTGCACCTGCGCCCCTGTTCACCCACAGTAAGTAGGTACCTGGGGTTTCTTTGCACCTGCGCCTCTGTTTACCTAGCATAATAGGACCGGGTGTTACTCACCTTAAACCGCCTTGCTGACTGGAATTTTTTCCTCTTTTTTTTTGCATCACAGTACCCGGTGGAGACAAAATGGTGTGAAAATATTAGTGTGTGGTTATCACCTATTTTTACTCACCTATTTGGTTGCAGGGGTCGAGTCACAGCCCGGCCCCGCCTCTTCGCTGATTGCTACTAGTCCTCTCTCCTCCCGCCCCATGACTCTATCATACCTCCCAAAAAAACTATGTAGGGTTCCGCCCCACCACATCACTTTCTAGGCTATTCCAGGGCCTACTACTCTATGACTGAAGAAATATTTCCTAACACCCCTTGATTCACCCCTGAGTCTTCAACTTCCAATTGTGACCTCTTGTTCTGTGCCCATCTCTTTAAAAATCCCCTCTTTTTCCACCCCGTCTATTTCCCCGCAGTATTTTATATGTCGTTTTTAAAGTCCCCCTACCCTCCTGGCCCCAGTTCGTCAGGGCCATTTTCCCCAACCTTTCTTCAAGGACAATCTCCGTAGCCTGGGGCTAGTCTTGTTGCAAACCTTTTCACTTTTTTCCCAATTTCTTGACGGTTGACTAGGTGTGGATTCCCAAAAGGGCGCATACTCCAGTAGGGGCCCGACGTAGATGGTGACAGATCCCTTTAAAAAGAATCCTTACTGAGGGATCGGAACGCTACCCCAGGTTTGCCAGGCCCCGTATGCTGCAGCAGTTATCTGATTGATGGGGCGCCTCAGAGATATCTCGGGTTAACTCACCCCCAGATCTTTTTCCTTATGAGGTTGGTGGGGGGGTTGTGGGGTGTGTGGGTGGTTTTTTCCCCACCTTTTCGCTTGTCGCTACTGGGCCCCACTCCTGTTTCAACCCCTTTTATCGTACCTCTTCTTAGAGCTATGCTTGGATCCTGCCCTCCACTACTTTACTCTCCAGGTTGTTCCACTTCCTGACAACTAACTCTGAGGCTGAAGAAATACTCCTAACATCCCTGGGGTTTCATCTGAATCTTTAACTTCCAGTTGTGTCCCCCTTAGTTGCGTATCCGTCTCTGAAACATTCTGGCCCTGTCCATCTTGTCACTTCCTCTCAGTATTTTATACATCGTTATCCCCGTGTGTGTCGGGGGGTGGGGGTGAAATCGCGTTCCTAGTGAGCCAGGGACAAAAGGAGTTCACCGCAAGACGGGGAGGGGGGTGTTGAGGTTATGTGCCCATGGGGTCTGGGATGGGGGCGTGGAAGTTGGGGAGATGGGGGTTTCCTGGCGCCGACGACTGTTTGCACTGGTGGGAAGGGGGGGGTGTGGGGGCAAGGAAGAGGGTCTCGTGTTGGGGAAAACGGAGGGGGTGTGGAGCTCATGTTGGGGGTTGGGTGGGGAAGAGGGGCGAGGGCACTCTAGTGTTTTCCCTCACACACAGTGGTGTTGCAGCTTCTCCAGCTTCCACAGGTACCTTCTCTTCTTGAGTCTGTGTCCCTTCCAGCATCACACCTCTTCAGCATCTCGGGCCGCATCCTTGCAGCAAATACAGCGCCTCAAGCATCTTACAGTACTTCAGCATCTACAAATCCTTTGAACATCTTACTCTGCTATGGACGTCTTAAAACGCCCCTTCCATCAACTTCCGCACTTCCAGCATTCTCTCATGTATCATTCAAGATTTATGCAATGCCTTGAGACTCTTTACGAGACGCTGACCGTCCCTTTGCTGCCCCTTTTCCAGTATTTTAAAGTGTCTCAAGCATCTTTCAGTGTCTCTAAACTTTTGTTTGCCTTTTTCCAGCATAGTAAGCTATCTTGACAGTCTTAAAGTGTCCCCCCTTTCTAGAATGGGACTGCTGAGAACTCAGGCACGCGTGCACACAGTGCTCAACCAGTTTTCCCTTTAAGACAAAAGAGACATCAGAACCAGCTACAAGTGCTAGTAAGATGAGAAAAATACACATGACAATCCAGATATAGAAGCCGGGTCAATACTAGCCCTCTTCTGTATCTAAAAAAAAATGGTGACCTATCCGTCCCTTCCCTCAGCCGCGAATACATAATGTACTGTCCGTGCATGGGTCAGTTCATTGCTCCTATCTTGTGTAGAGGCCTATCGTGTGCACTTCGGAAAAAGCGTAGTGTTTTAACTTCCTCGTTTCATTATTTGAAAGCGTTCATCGTAACCAGGTTAAGACTGGAAAGTACTCATTTGCACTCTTTGTCGTTGTTTGTTCTATATGTGTGACTAATATCTGAAGTGTCAGGAGGAACTGCGAGAATT
The DNA here is from genome assembly GCF_026875155.1 of Cherax quadricarinatus. NCBI lineage: Eukaryota > Metazoa > Arthropoda > Malacostraca > Decapoda > Parastacidae > Cherax > Cherax quadricarinatus. The sequence continues at coordinate 487,102 of NC_069466.1, read as the reverse complement.
CCACTCTCGCGCCGCTGTATTCCTGCGGGTGTTGAACTTGCGCAGCGCTGAAGACCGTCCCTTTGGGGGTCACAGCTCCGACGGCCCGCTTACCAGGCCTCCTATTTACGTTTGATCCAAAAGGGGTGTTGGTGCAGCGCCGTAGCCCAATAGGCTCCACTGCCCCCGC
>NC_069466.1:416162-486433 GCF_026875155.1 Cherax quadricarinatus | reverse complement strand
GTCGTTTTCATGTCCCCCCCTGCCCCCTTTGTCCCCAGTGTCGTCAGTCCGATTTCCCTAACCCTTTCCTCGTACACATTCCCTTGAGCTCTGGGATTTGCCTTGTTGCAAACCCTTTTTTGTATTTTCTCAAACTTCTTGGACGTGCTTACCAGGTGTAGGTTCCAGACTGGTGCTGCATACTCCAGTATGGGCCTAACATACACATGTGTACAGTGTCTTGAACGATTCCTTATTAAGGTATCGGAACGCTATTCTCAGGTTTGCCAGGCGCCCGTATGCTGCAGCGGTTATTTGGTTGATGTGTGCCTCCGGTGATGTGCTCGGTGTTATGGTCACCCCAAGGTCTTTCTCCCTGAGTGAGGTCTGTAGTCTTTGTCCACCTAGCCTATACTCTGTCTGCGGTCTTCTTTGCCCCTCCCCAATCTTCATGACTTTGCATTTGGCTGGATTGAATTCGAGAAGCCAGTTGCTGGACCACATGTCCAGCCTGTCCAGGTCTCTTTGCAGTCCTGCCTCATCCTCGTCCGATTTAATTCTTCTCATTTACGTGTTAATTGTTGCTGGTTATTATCATTTTCCTTGTTCACATTAAGAGAGGACTTCCTAGCTTCCTAAGTATTCTTACTGCTAATAACTTCCGGTAGTAACACTGCCTGTGTGCGTGTACTCACCTATTTGTACTCACCTATTTGTGGTTGCAGGGGTCGAGTCCTAGCTCCTGGCCCCGCCTCTTCACCGGTTGCTACTAGGCCCTCTCTCTCCCCGCTCCATGAGCTTTATCAAACCTCGTCTTAAAACTGTGTATGGTTCCTGCCTCCACTACGTCATTTTCTAGGCTATTCCACTGCCTTACAACTCTATGACTGAAGAAATACTTCCTACTATCTCTCTGACTCATTTGTGTCTTCAACTTCCAATTGTGGCCTCTTGTTTCTGTGTCCCCTCCCTGGAACATCCTGTCTTTGTCCACCTTGTCTATTCCACGCAGTATTTTATATGTCGTTATCTCATGTCTCCCCTGACCCTCCTGTCCTCCAGTGTGGTCAGGCCGATTTCCCTTAATCTTTCCTCATAGGACATTCCCCTTAGCTCTGGAACTAACCTTGTCGCAAACCTTTGTACTTTCTCTAATTTCTTGACGTGCTTTATCAAGTGCGGGTTCCAAACAGGTGCTGCATACTCCAGTATGGGCCTGACATACACGGTGTACAGTGTCTTGAATGATTCCTTACTAAGGTATTGGAATGCTGTTCTCAGGTTTGCCAGGCGCCCATATGCTGCAGCAGTTATCTGATTGATGTGTGCTTCCGGAGACATGCTCGTGTTATACTCACCCCAAGATCTTTCTCCTTGAGTGAGGTTTGCAGTCTTTGGCCACCTAGCCTATACTCTGTCTGTGGTCTTCTGTGCCCCTCCCCCATCTTCATGACTTTGCATTTGGCAGGATTAAATTCGAGAAGCCATTTGCTGGACCAGGTGTCCAGTCTGTCCAGGTCTCTTTGAAGTCCTGGATGGTCCTCATCAGATTTAATTCTCCTCATTAACTTCACATCATCTGCAAACAGGGACACTTCTGAGTCTAACCCTTCCGTCATGTCGTTCACATATACCAAAAATAGCACTGGTCCTAGGACCGACCCCTGTGGGACCCCGCTCGTCACAGGTGCCCACTGTGATACATCATTATGTACCATGACTCGTTGTTGCCTCCCTGTCAGGTATTCTCTGATCCATTGCAGTGCCCTTCCTGTTATATGCGCCTGATGCTCTAGCTTCTGCACTAATCTCTTGTGTGTGCATGTGTGTGTGTGTGAGTGTGTGTGTGTGTGTGTGTGTGTGTGTGTGTGTGTGTGTGTGTGTGTGTGTGAGTGTGTCTTGTGCGGTGTAATGACTGGCCGCAACTTCTTGTGACCTGACACAACCCTCCTGGGACCTGACCCTAGCACCGTCTTACAATGTTGCCCTTAAAAGCTTGTCCCACCTACCTTCTCACACTCGTCAACACTATATTCTCTATGTCTATGCTATTTCTATTCTAATTCTGGTAATAGCTTGCAGGAGTGAGTGACCAGTATCAAACAGTATACAAGGCCAGCCAGGGCCGTCAACATGCAAACCACAACTAGGCGAATAAACTTGCGGTGACAGTTGCCAGCTGCTGATGACGAAGTAGTCGTACGTAGGCCTTAAATCCCTATTTTGGAGATCCTTCACCCGTGATGATTATAACCATATATTCTCGTACATCCCGCTTCCTCACTTCACTCTTCACTGATGATAGTAAACACTTCACATTATATACACTTCACTTCATATGTATAATGGCACACAACTTGTCGTGACGTCACTTCATCAGGCCTACCGCTACCAATGTGGCAACAGCGCCTAAGACCCCCAACGGTTTGCGCTTTGATATATTATGATTTCAGCTTTCCTCTCACTTTCTTTAACTAATAACTTTAATTATCACTCGTAGTATTGTTCACTGATGTTCCACTACCACTGATTACTGCTAACTGTTATTGCACGCCTTTCAACGCTAAGGTTCTCGGAGCCTTGTTACCCACGTCTTCACCCCAAGGATCCACACATGTGTGTACTATAGAGTCAATAAAAAAAAATACAGACCAGTGTAATCAATGTGAAACACATATATCTCAGTCATAGAGTACCTCAAAATAAAAGGTTGCCAGTATTGTAACCCCTGAGAGTTATCTCTGACCTAAGAGACCAGCAAAGTGGACATCAGTGGTTCATCTTTAGTTTCCACCCACGAGCTTACTGTATATTTTATACTTTCACCACGTCCATGTGTCCGTGCGTCCTCAAATATTTTCACATCCCCATTTTTCCAAAGTCAGCTTCAAGAGTTACTTATAGCTTTAATAAACATACGTAGCTTTTCTTAAGATATATATTTAAGTCTAATTACACCATACAACGCATTATTACGTTCAAATTGTTATACCTGCTGGATTATACTTCTTTGTAATATACAAATATAATTGTTATAGCAGTAACGCTGTGTATATTGGTGACACTAAGGTCTATATCTATCAACACTTAGGCAGATCTATTACATGAAATAGGTAATTGCGTAAATCCCCATTTAGCGCCATACACAGTGTGAATCAACAGCCCACGCTATAGAAATAAACTCAGTCACAGTCTAGTCGATCAAATACAGTATAGATGGCAACAGTAGACACAAGCTTAAGCTCTGAAATATTATTTATATTTTCAGTCCTTATAAGACTCTTCCTTATAAACACTTTTAAATTCTATGCGGGTCACGAATATATCAAACCATTTTTTAGTTGTAGGTAAAGTGAGAGTAAGAGGTAGATGGGATACAAGGAAAATGGAATCAGCAAGTGAGAGAGAGGAGAAGGTTAGGGCAAGAAATAAACAACTACTGGAAGAAAGATGTGCTAGTGAGAGTATAGGAAATGAGGTTGACGATGTATGGGACAGATTTAAGAATGTAGTATTAGAGTGTTCGGTAGAAGTTTGTGGTCACAGGAAAGTGGGAGCGGGAGGGAAGAAGAGCAATTGTTGGAACGATGATGTAAAGAGAGTAGTAAGGGAGAAAAAGTTAGTGTATGAGAAGTTTTTATAAAAGTAGTAGCGATACAAGAATGAAGAAATATATGGAGAGGAAAAGAGAAGCTAAGAGAGAGGTAAAGTTATGCAAAAGGAGAGCAGTTAAGAGAGTAGGTGAGATGTTATCAACGAAATTTTGATGAGAATAAGATAAATTTTGGAGTGAGAGTGAGCTGTGATTGCCTAGGTGGCCCAGTGGCCTGGTAGGTGGCCCAGTGGCCTGGTGGCCTGGTGGCCTGGTGGCCCAGTGGCCTGGTGGCTGGTGGCTTGGTGGCCCGGTGGCCTGGTGGCTAAAACTCCCGCTTCACACACGAAGGGCCCGGGTTCGATTCTCGGCAGGTGGAAACATTTCGATGCATTTCCTTACACCTGTTGTCCTGTTCACCTAGCAGCAAGTAGGTACCTGGATATTAGTCGACTGGTGTGGGTCGCATCCTGGGGCACAAGATTGAGGACCCACAATGGAAATAAGTTAGACAGTCCTCGATGACGCACTGACTTTCTTATCTTATTCCAGGGTTAAAAATACGAAGAAAATCTCATCTAACAAATGGACTTGACAGCTAAAAATAGGAGAGGAAAGTTATTAGATGGAGAGATGGAAGGAATATTTTGGGAAAGAATTGCTAAAAATATAAAATTTTTGCCAGGATTTGAACCTGCGTCTACTGCTTAGGAGGCGATGGTGCTGACCACTGTACCATTGAGCCATGTTGACCACTGTACCACTGAGCCATGTTGACCACTGTACCACTGAGCCATGTTGACCACTGTACCACTGAGCCATGTTGACCACTGTACCACTGAGCCATGTTGACCACTGTACCACGAGCCATGTTGACCACTGTACCACTGAGCCATGTTGACCACTGTACCACTGAGCCATGCTGACCACTGTACCACTGAGCCATGTTGACCACTGTACCACTGAGCCATGTTGACCACTGTACCACTGAGCCATGTTGACCACTGTACCACTGAGCCATGCTGACCACTGTACCACTGAGCCATGTTGACCACTGTACCACTGAGCCATGTTGACCACTGTACCACTGAGCCATGTTGACCACTGTACCACTGAGCCATGTTGACCACTGTACCACTGAGCCATGTTGACCACTGTACCACTGAGCCATGTTGACCACTGTACCACTGAGCCATGTTGACCACTGTACCACTGAGCCATGTTGACCACTGTACCACTGAGCCATGCTGACCACTGTACCACTGAGCCATGTTGACCACTGTACCACTGAGCCATGTTGACCACTGTACCACTGAGCCATGCTGACCACTGTACCACTGAGCCATGTTGACCACTGTACCACTGAGCCATGTTGACCACTGTACCACTGAGCCATGTTGACCACTGTACCACTGAGCCATGCTGACCACTGTACCACTGAGCCATGTTGACCACTGTACCACTGAGCCATGCTGACCACTGTACCACTGAGCCATGCTGATCATTGTACCACTGAGCCATGCTGATCATTGTACCACTGAGCCATGCTGATCATTGTACCACTGAGCCATGCTGACCACTGTACCACTGAGCCCATGCTAACCACTGTACCACTGAGCCATGCTGACCACTGTACCACTGAGCCATGCTGACCACTGTACCACTGAGCCATGTTGACCACTGTACCACTGAGCCATGTTGACCACTGTACCACTGAGCCATGCTGACCACTGTACCACTGAGCCATGCTGACCACTGTACCACTGAGCCATGTTGACCACTGTACCACTGAGCCATGCTGACCACTGTACCACTGAGCCATGTTGACCACTGTACCACTGAGCCATGTTGACCACTGTACCACTGAGCCATGTTGACCACTGTACCACTGAGCCATGCTGACCACTGTACCACTGAGCCATGTTGCCCACTGTACCACTGAGCCATGTTGACCACTGTACCACCTGAGCCATGTTGACCACTGTACCACTGAGCCATGCTGACCACTGTACCACTGAGCCATGTTGACCACTGTACCACTGAGCCATGCTGACCACTGTACCACTGAGCCATGCTGATCATTGTACCACTGAGCCATGCTGATCATTGTACCACTGAGCCATGCTGATCATTGTACCACTGAGCCATGCTGACCACTGTACCACTGAGCCCATGCTAACCACTGTACCACTGAGCCATGCTGACCACTGTACCACTGAGCCATGCTGACCACTGTACCACTGAGCCATGTTGACCACTGTACCACTGAGCCATGTTGACCACTGTACCACTGAGCCATGCTGACCACTGTACCACTGAGCCATGTGACCACTGTACCACTGAGCCATGTTGACCACTGTACCACTGAGCCATGCTGACCACTGTACCACTGAGCCATGTTGACCACTGTACCACTGAGAAATGCTGACCACTGTACCACTGAGCCATGCTGACCACTGTACCACTGAGCCCATGCTGACCACTGTACCACTGAGCCATGCTGACCATTGTACCACTGAGCATGCTGACCACTGTAACCACTGAGCCATGTTGACCACTGTACCACTGAGCCATGCTGATCATTGTACCACTGAGCCATGTTGACCACTGTACCACTGAGCCATGTTGACCACTGTACCACTGAGCCATGCTGACCACTGTACCACTGAGCCATGTTGACCACTGTACCACTGAGCCATGTTGACCACTGTACCACTGAGCCCATGCTGACCACTGTACCACTGAGCCATGTTGACCACTGTACCACTGAGCCATGTTGACCACTGTACCACTGAGCCATGTTGACCACTGTACCACGGGAAGCCCATGCTGACCACTGTACCACTGAGCCATGTTGACCACTGTAGCACTGAGAAATGCTGACCACTGTACCACTGAGCCATGCTGATCATTGTACCACTGAGCCCATGCTGACCACTGTACCACTGAGCCATGCTGATCATTGTACCACTGAGCCATGCTGACCACTGTAGCACTGAGAAATGCTGACCAATATGCCGAGCTGACCACTGCACCACTGAGCCGTGCTTACCACTGCACCACTGAGGTGTGGTGACCACTGCACCACTGAGCCATGCTGACCACTGTACCACTGAGCCATGCTGACCACTGCACCACTGAGCCGTGCTGACCACTGCACCACTGAGCCATGTTGACCACTGTACCACTGAGCCATGCTGACCACTGTACCACTGAGCCATGCTGACCACTGTACCACTGAGCCATGCTGACCACTGCACCACTGAGCCGTGCTGACCACTGCACCACTGAGCCGTGCTTACCATTGCTGCACCGAACTGTGCTGAAAACTGCACCACTGAACCGTGCTGACCACTGCTCCACTGAGGTGTGGTGACCACTGCACCACTGAACCATGCTGACCACTGCTCCACTGTTACAAAAAACGCGATTATAAAATCTTAGAGATCTCCAGTGAATACTAGAAAGGACTGCCCTTCTAGCATCCAGCCTGTTACTGGGTTTTCGTAACAAGTAGTCAGTATCCTTGTCCAATTATCCATTAAAATTCAGTATGGTTCAATAGTGCTTTAGGATTACAACTGGTAGGCTACTAACTAGAGAAATTAAAATTTAATAAATTTATTAAGTCTATAAGTTGTCTAGAGGTATATTATCAAATTAAATTAATTACAGCAATCAAAATAAAATCAATCTCTCGAGTTCAATATTATTGTGCTGAAAGCACATATCACATTTATAATTCTTAAGTACCGTCAGGTACATTAACATTTAATAAGATATTACAAATATGTACAAGTAAGTGTGAGTATGCGTGTAAGTGCTCTTAAGTAGTTAGCTATGTCTCAAGACTCGAATAAGACTTAAACAAGTGACTGACAAAGTCCTCAAATAAACTAACTTCTTGACCGACGGGCAACCCCAACAGTCTGCTTGAACAACAAAGAATGCTAAGCCCAATAGCAATGCAATATCAAGCGACTGCGACACAGAATCAGGAGATAATATAACGACACTAAGTAGGGACCGTCAGCAGATCCTCCACAAAAGTTACAAAACTCCCATACTACTGAATCTATGTTCAGCATAGGAAAAACTGTGACTGTGACAATACACAGAAACCAGTACAAAATTAGGTCAGAAGCTATAGCTAAGGACCTGAGATGTTCAGAGTGTCTATGTGACACACAACCCCAGTACAACGTCGAAAATCACTAAGTCTTTACAATGTTCTGTGAACAAAGTTCTACAGAACTAACAAGAATAATGAGACAGACAATGTGTCCAACCAGCAAGCGAGTCTAGAGCAGACTGAATACTTCACGAGAGGTGAGGACACCCCCCCTCGATCACGTGATAGCCCCGTCGACAGCACAGCTCAGAAGCCGGCAGTATAACGAGCGACAAGCGATAATTACAGTAGTTTGACAATCAAGACTAACTGAGCACATATTATGTACATCCTAATATGTAATATGTAACATCCTAACAACATAAGCTACGTCAAATAACAATATAAGGCAATGCATTTGCGATTTAGCTATTATCACAAATATAAGCAATATAAAATTATATGAAAAGGTAATATACATTATATATATACATAATAATCATTGTAACCCATTCAGGGGTTGCAACATCCACTGAGGTGTGGTGACCACTGCACCACTGAGTAATGCTGACAACTGAACTTCAGAGCTATGCTGACCATTGCACCACTGAGCAGTGCTGACCACTGCACCACTGAGCCATGCTGACCACTGTACCACTGAGCCATGCTGACCACTGTACCACTGAGCCATGCTGACCACCGTACCACTGAGCCATGCTGACCACTGTACCACTGACCGTACTGAGCCACCCACCACTGAACCATGCTGACCACCGCACCACTGAACCATGCTGACCACCGCACCACTGAACCATGCTGACCACCACACCACTGAACCATAGCTGACCACACACCACTGAATCATGCTGACCACCACACCACTGACCGTACTGACCACCGCACCACTGACCGTACTGACCACAGCACCACTGAACCATGCTGACCACCACACCACTGAACCATGCTGACCCACCACACCACTAACCATGCTGACCACCGCACCACTGTAGCCTGCTTACCACCGCACCACTGAACCATGCTGACCACCACACCACTGAACCATGCTGACCACCACACCACTGAACCGTACTGACCACCGCACCACTGAACCATTCTGACCACCGGCCACTGAACCATGCTGACCACCGCACCACTGAGCCGCTGGACCACCGCACCACTGAACCATGCTGACCACCGCACCACTGAGCCATACTGACGCACCGCACCACACTGAACCATGCTGACCACCGCACCACTGAACCATGCTGACCACCGCACCACTGAACCATGCTGACCACCACACCACTGAACCATGCTGACCACCACACCACTGAATCATGCTGACCACCACACCACTGAGCCGTACTGACCACCGCACCACTGAGCCGTACTGAACACGCACCACTGAACCATGCTGACACACCACCACTGAACCATGCTGACCACCACACCACTGAACCATGCTGACCACCACACCACTGAACCATGCTGACCACCACACCACTGAGCCGTACTGACCACCACACCACTGAGCCGTACTGACCACCACACCACTGAGCCGTACTGACCACCACACCACTGAGCCGTACTGACCACCACACCACTGAGCCGTACTGACCACCACACCACTGAGGCCGTGACGACCACCACACCACTGAGCCGTACTGACCACCACACCACTGAGCCGTACTGACCACCGCACCACTGAGCCGTACTGACCACCACACCACTGAGCCGTACTGACCACCACACCACTGAACCGTACTGACCACCACACCACTGAGCCGTACTGACCACCACACCACTGAGCCGACTGACCACACACCACTGACCGTACTGACCACCACACACCACTGACCGTACTGCCACCGCACCACTGACCTGACTGACCACCCACCACTGAGCCGTATTGTACCACCCACCACTGAACCTAGCTGACCACGCACACCCACTGAGCCGTACTGACCACATCACCACTGAACCATGCTGACCACCGCATCACTGAACCATGCTGACCACCGCCCACTGAACCATACTGACCACAGCACCACTGAACCATGCTGACCACCACACCACTTAACCGTGCTGACCACCATCATCCACTGAACCATGCTGACCACCACATCCACTGAACCATGCTGACCACCACCACCACTGAACCAGTACTGACCACCACACTGAACCATGCTGAACACGTACCACTGAACATGCTGACCACCATACCACTGATCCATAGTGACAACCACCCACCCTGAACCATGCTTACCTTCGCCCACTGAACCATGGTGGCCACCGCACCACTGAAACATGCTGTCCACCACACCACTGAACCATGCTGACCACCGCACCACTGAACCATGCTGACCACGACACCAATGAACCATGCTGACCACCACACCACTGAACCTAGCTGACCACCTCACCATGAACCATGCTGACCACCTCACCAACTGAACCATGCTGACCACCACACCACTGAACCATGCTGACCACCACACCACTGAACCATGCTGACCACCACACCAATGAACCATGCTGACCACCACACCACTGAACCATGCTGACCACCACACTACTGACCATGCTGACCACCTCACCACTGAACCATGCTGACCACAGCACCACTGAACCATGCTGACCACCACACCCCTGAGCCATGCTAACCACCTCACCACTGAACCATGCTGACCACCACACCACTGAGCCATACTGACCACCGCAGCACTGAGCCATGCTGACCACCACACCACTGAGCCATGCTGACCACCTCACCACTGACCATGCTGACCACCACACCACTGACCATGCTGACCACCACACCACTGACCATGCTGACCACCACCCACTGAGACATGCTGACCACCACACCACTGACCGTATGGACCACCACACCACTGAGCCATGCTGACCACCCACACACTGAGCCGTACTGACCACCACACCACTGAGCCATGCTGACCACCACACCACTGAGCCGTACTGACCACCACACCACTGAGCCATGCTGACCACCACACCACTGAGCCATGCTGACCACCACACCACTGAGCCATGGTGACCACCACACCACTGAAGCCTGCTGACCACCTCACACTGAGTCCATCTGACCACCACACCACTGAGCCATGCTGACCACCTCACCACTGAGACATGCTGACCACCACACCACTGAGCCATGCTGACCACCACACCACTGAGCCATGCTGACCACCTCACCACTGAGTCATGCTGACCACCACACCACTGAGCCATGCTGACCACCTCACCACTGAGTCATGCTGACCACCACACCACTGAGCCATGCTGACCACCACACCACTGAGCCATGCTGACCACCACACCACTGAGCCATGCTGACCACCTCACCACTGAGCCATGCTGACCACCACACCACTGAGCCATGCTGACCACCACACCACTGAGCCATGCTGACCACCACACCACTGAGCCATGCTGACCACCACACCACTGAGCCATGCTGACCACCTCACCACTGAGTCATGCTGACCACCACACCACTGAGCCATACTCTTTACTCAATATAAAGTGCTATAAAAGTCTATCGTGGCCCCTGGCACTCAGATAGACTATACTAGTGACCAGTACTTCTATTACTGCTGATACCCTGGTGGAGCCTACTAGTAACCAGGGCTTCTGACATGGCTGACAGCCTGGTAAACTCTCCTACAAAACGTTCAAAGCGTTAATTTCTAATCGATATTTTTAAATATATAATTCAGAATTATCGTTAATTCTGTTCCCTATACATGTGTCATGGGTTAAGAGTCGTGTGTTCTTGTGTACTTGTGGTTGCGGGGGTCGAGTTACAGCTCCTGGCACCGCCTCTTCAACTGGCCGCTACCCGGCCACTCTTCCCGCTTCGTGAGCTTTATCATACCTCTTCTTAAGGCTATGTTTGGATCCTGCCTCCACTGCATCACTACCCAGGTTATTCCACTTCCAGACAACTCTGTGACCGAAGAAATACTTCCTAACATCCCTGTGTATGCGTGATGGTGTATGCGTAGAGTGCCTTTGACGAGATACGTAAATATATGTGAACATATGCTGACATGCGTGTGCACTTATAGGCCGTAGTAGGCCTAGGAAATACCAACAATGAACAATAACCAAAGACAAACAGATCGATATTTATTACAAGTTTTTTGGAGATGGAGAAACAGACTAACTCACCTACATTCAGAAATTCTTTCACAACATATTTATACAGTTACATTAACTCTACAAGCTTGTAGTTAATGAATATTTCCAGTGTGGCACAATGTCTATCTCTTTACTGCACAAGCTCGCCGCGACGGTCAAGCTTCCATTAAGAAACACGTAAGTTACTCTGTCTGCTAAAAACATGTTCATTTTCCACTGTAATCTATATTATCCATAATTACTATCTTTTGCATCCCCTGAATGGGTTGCAATGATTATTATGTATATATATATAATTGTTATCTTTTCATATAATTTTATACTGCTTATATTTGCGATAATAGCTAAATCGTGAATATATTGCTTTATATTATTATTTAACTTAGCTTCCTTTGTTAGGTAGGATGTAACATATTATGTGCTCAGTTCAAGTCTTGATTGTCTAACTATTGTAATTATCGCTTGTCGCTCGTTATACTGCCGGCTTCTGAGCTGTGCTGTCCACGGGGCTATCACGTGATCGAGGGGGGGTGTCCTCACCTCACCTGAAGTATTCAGTATGGTCTAGACTCGCTTGGTGGTTGGACAGATTGTCTGTCTCATTATTCTTGTTAGTTCTGTAGAACTCTGTTCACAGAACATTGTCTAGACTTAGTGATTTTCGACGTTGTACTGAGGTTGTGTGTCACATAGACACTCTGAGTAACTCAGATCCTGAGCTGTAGCCTCTGACCTAACTTGTACTGGTATCTAACTTGCACTGGTATCTAACTTGTACTGGTACCTAACTTGTACTGGTACCTAACTTGTACTGGTATCTAACTTGTACTGGTATCTAACTTGTACTGGTATCTAACTTCTACTGGTATCTAACTTGTACTGGTATCTAACTTGTACTGGTATCTAAGTTGTACTGGTGTCTGTGTATTATCACAATCGGGGATTTTCTTATGCTGAACTTAGATTCAGTAGTATGGGAGTTTTGTTACTTTTGTGGAGGATCTGCAGATGGTCCCTACTTAGTGTCGTTATATTATCTCCTTGTTCCTGATTCTGTGTCACAGTTGCTTGTTATATTGCTATTGGGCTTAGCATTCTTTTTGTTGTTCAAGCAGACTGTTCTGATTGCCAGTTGGTCAAGAAGTTAGTTTATTTGAGGACTTTGTCAGTCACTTGTTTAAGTATAGTCGAGTCGTGAGACAACGAACTACTTAGAGCACTTACACACACACACACAAACTTACTTGTACATATTTGTGTTGCAACCCCTGAATGGGTTACAATGATTATTATGTATATATGTAATGTATATTACCTTTTCATTTAATTTTATATTGCTTATATTTGCGATAATAGCTAAATCGCAAATGTATTGCCTTATATTGTTATTTGACTTAGCTTATGTTGTTAGGATGTATATAAAATGTGCTCAGTTAGTCTTGATTGTCAAACTACTGTAATTATCGCTTGTCGCTCGTTATACTGCCGGCTTCTGAGTTGCAGTTGTCCACGTAGCTATCACGTGATCGAGGGGGGTGTCCTCACCTCTCGTGAAATTGTCAGTCTGCTGGAGACTCGCTTGCTGGTTGGACAGATTGTCTGTCTCATTATTCTTATTAGTTCTGTAGAACTTTGTTCACAGAACATTGTAAAGACTTTGTGATTTTCGACGTTGTACTGAGGTTGTGTGTCACATAGACACTCTGAACATCTCAGGTCCTTAGCTATAGCTTCTGACCTAATTTTGTACTGGTTTCTGTGTATTGTCACAGTCTCGTTTTTACTATGGGAGTTTTGTAACTTGTGGAGGATCTGCAGATGGTCCGTACTTAGTGTTATATTATTTCCCAGTTCCTGATTCTGTGTCGCAGTCGCTTGATATTGCATTGCTATTGGGCTTAGCATTCTTTGTTGTTCAAGCAGACTGTTCGGGTTGCCAGTCGGTCAAGAAGTTAGTTTATTTGAGGACTTTGTCAGTCACTTGTTTAAGTCTTATTCGAGACATAGCTAACTACTTAAGAGCACTTACACGCATACTCACACTTACTTGTACATATTTGTAATATCTTATTAAATGTTAAGGTACCTGACGGTACTTAAGAATTATAAATGTGATATGTGCTTTCAGCACAATAATATTGAACTCGAGAGATTGATTTTAATTTGATTGCTGTAATTAATTTACTTTGACAATATACCTCTAGACAATTTACTACTTAATAAATTTATTAAATTTTAATTTCTCTAGTTAGTAGCCTACCAGTTGTAATCCTGAAGCACTATTGAATAATACAGAATTTTAATGGATAATTGGATAAGGATACTGACTACTTGTTACGAAAACCCAGTAACAGGCTGGATGCTAGAAGGGCAGTCCTTTCTAGTATTCACTGGAGATCTCTAAGCTTTTAGAATCGCGTTTTTTGTAACAAATGGGGGCCTGTCCGGGATGCTCTTGATCCAAGGTGTTGGAGAAATTGTCCAGTTTGACAAACTAGTACTTCTATGGTCAAACATTTTGAGTACTTTCCTAATCTGAAGACTTTGAGTTTAGTCTTGTACAACATACCATGTGTATGTATGTACCTGACTGAGTCTCTTGATCCAAGGAGATGGAAATACTGTTGATGAGCTCTAGCTCTTAAGACATCCAACACTAAAATTCCTATTAGGATTATAGTTTCCCATAATCACTCTCTCGTAGTACAATTATTTTTGTGATGTATGCCAACGTGAAACAGTTAATTGATACTCTGACTTTGTCTGAGTTAAATACATTAAAACTTCAGACGTGTTGGCAAGTAGCCAAGTATCTCGGTGTGACGTATAACAGGAATTACACCGCTGAAACTGTCAGAGCATTAATTAAAGATATGTTGTTTCCTGCTCATACAGAGATGTCTGATTATGATTCAGATTCAGAAAGTCTAGTGTCACAATTGGGAAGTATGACTCTATTTGATGAAGTTGAAGAAAGAGCAACTAGAGCAGAAGTGAGCCTAGTGTCTGAGCCAAGTGTAGATCCGTTCTCGCTCGCTCCTTCCTTCACTGACACTATAGTACAGAGTATAGCTGTTAGTATGACACAGCCTAATACTAGTACAGTGTATACTACACCTGTATTTACTATCCTAAAACCAGATCTAGACACTCTAGAGACGGCTGGACCAAGTGTCCGACCTAAGGACCGTCCAGACCATGTTAATTTCCCTATTCCTCCATTGCCCACTGGTCCTATCTCTCAGGATCAGTTTGAGAGGTTGGAACGCCTCATTATGTTGCAGACTGCACAAATAGAGGCACAGAGGAGATTGAACGAAGAAGATTTCCAAAGAGAAAATGTTCGTCTGGGAAGACAACAGACTGATATATCACAGGACACATTTAATGTGCAGAAAGCTGCATCTATGGTTCCTAAGTTTTTTGAAAGTGACTTAGACACATATTTTGATGTGTTTGAGAACCAGGCTCGTGCTATGAACTGGCCACGTAAGCACTGGGCAACATTGCTTCATACTGCTTTGACGGGAAGAGCTCAAACTTGTACGGCTGCTTTACCATTTGCTAAGTACATTAGTTATGACGCTGTCAAACAAACTATTCTAGAGACATATAACTTGTTACCTGTAAGTTATCAAAGAGCATTTCGTACGTTACAACGACGAAAAGATCAAACTTGTGTAGAGTTTGCTCGTGAGAAAAAAGTTGCATTTGAGAGATGGACTAGAGCTGCTAAGTGTAACAACTACGACAGCCTTGTTCAGTTGTTACTACACGAAGAGTTTAACAACTGTATGTCTGCTGACATACAAGAATATCTGATCGATCATACTACCTCAGATATTCTGGAAACTGCAGCATTAGCAGACAATTACGAAATTTCTCACAACCTTGTACGTACTAAAACACAAAGAAACAAGGTAACTAAAAATTGTCCTAGAAGTTGGCAACCTAAATCAGCTGCTCATTGCCGGCCTGATGTACCTGTTACTGTAACTTCTTGTACCTTTACCAGGAAAACTCACAATCCTGAATCTGTCTCTGTGGCTAGACAGAAATCTGGTATCGAGAAGAAGAAAGTTAAATGTACCTATTGTAACAGAAAAGGACATACTAGAGAGTATTGCTGTAAGTTAGAAAGAGATACGAGAAACAGTCGTGCGACTGGCGCCCCCACTCAAGTCGTATCCTCTTCCGAGCAACAAAGGCACCAAAATCCTAGCAATTCCTCTTATTCTACTGTTTTAGATAATGTTACTCAGGACAGATGACTAGCGTCAGAAAGTGTATCTGACGAAAAGATTCGTTCAGCGATGAGTCCTTACTTTTCGAGAGATAAAGTAGGATTTGACGAATCACAGCTAACTGAGATAATTTCTTTTAGAGACACTGGTAGTTATCTCACCTTATTAAGAGAAGATGTACTGCCCATAACTGACGATACCTATTGCAAGATAGATGTATTGTTAGAAGCCTATGGAGGGGCTGTTATAAAAGTGCCTCTGCACAAAGTTTATATTGAAACAAGCTATTATACTGGTTATATTTCAGTGGGTATATCCAGTGGTGTATTTCCCATCAGGTCAGTGGACTTGTTGATAGGGAACGATATCCTTCATGCTGGTATATGTAAAGAACCACTTGTGATTGATAATACCACTGATGATAATTATGCCATTGAAGCTTGTAGAGAGAAACCTATTTTATTTCCTCTCAGCGCAATTACTAGAGCTATGTCAAAGATTCAACAACCATCCTTGTCTCCTGTTAAGTTAGTTGATGACGATGATTTGGGGTTGAATATGTTGTTTAGTGACGCTCTGCGCCCAGGATCATTAACACTGACTCCCCCCGGTCATCAACCTAGTCAGGACACAACTGACGTTAAATTTCTAACTCATGATGATTTAATCAAGGATCAGTTTGTTGATCAGTCACTAGAAAGATTGAGAGATATAGCAGTTACTGAGAGTGAAGCAAAGGATCTCGATAATTGTTACTATTATAGTAACGGTGTACTGATGGAGAAAAATACATGTAAGTTGTCAGCTGATAGTGTTTCCACCACAGTCAAGCATCTCGTTGTGTTACCAGTTACATTTCGTGAACAAGCCATGGATTTTGCTCACAATAGTCCCATAGGAGGACATTTGGGTGTCAAGAAGACACTCGGTAAACTGGCAAAACATTTTACTTGGCCAAAGATGAAGGAAACAGTAGCTGATCATGTGCGACGTTGCCACGTGTGTCAAGTGACAGGCAAGCCAGCGCACACACCTCCACCTGCGCCTCTCATTCCTATCACCGTGCATGGTGAACCATTCTCACGTCTTATATTGATTGTGTTGGTCCTTTGCCTAGAACCAAACTAGAAACCAATACTTATTTACTATTATGGACGCTGCAACACGCTATCCCGAAGCTATTCCTATGAGAAAAATTAATGCTCGTGCTATTGTGAGAGCGCTGATGAAATTTTTCTCCCAGGTTGGATTGCCACGAGAGATACAATCAGATCAGGGATCTAATTTCACTTCTAAGATCTTTCGAGAAGCATTATCTCACCTAGGAATAAAGTCTGTACTTTCAACCAGTTATCATCCACAGTCACAAGGTGCTCTAGAGAGATTTCATCAGACATTGAAGTCTATGATGAGAGCTTATTGTGAACATTTTTCTAGAGACTGGGACGAGGGTATACCTTTCTTCTGATTCGCAATGAGAGAAAGTGAGCAAGAAAGTCTCGGATTTAGTCCGTTTGAATTAATATTCGGACACCAAGTGCGTGGTCCTCTTGCAGTGTTGAAAGACGTGTGGACAGGAAAATCAAATCCATCACTGAGTACTTCACCTTCATTAATGCAGCAACATTTGACAGCCGCTAGAGAGCTAGCTTCGAAAAACCTAGTTTCAGCCCAAGCTAGAATGAAGCAACATTATGACAAGCGTGCTGTCTCTCGTTCTTTTAAAGCACGAGATAAGGTGATGGCTCGGAAATTAGTACCAGGTCATGCTCTAACAAGCCAGGTATGATGAGTCCCCTGGAAGTAGTGAAAAAGCTTAGCGACGTAAATTATTTGGTACGTACGCCTGGGAAAAAGAAATCTAATCATGTGTACCATGTTAACCAGCTTAAGGCATACTACGCTAGTCCTCTACCTACTACTTCTATTCTTCCTAGGACAGAGGAAGAAAACGTGAGTCTACCTGACATCTCTAGAGGTATAGAGGTTCGTTTAGAAAATTCAGTGACTCTACAATCACTTGACGATTTTCTTAGTAACCTTGGAATTGATAAAGCTGGTAATATTAAAAACATGATTTTGCATTTCCCTGAATTGTTCGGTGATGTTCCTAAACGTTTTACTCTGGGTGTACATGACGTTGATGTACAGGGAGCATCACCCATTAAGCAATCACCATATAGGATGAGTCCAACAAAGCATAAAAGCATTGAGAGAAAGGTTGATTTCTGTTATCTCACGGACTTATTGAACGCAGTAAAAGTCCATGGGCATCTCCCTGTATTTTAGTGCCTAAACCTGACGGTAGTTTCAGGATGTGCACTGATTACAGGAAAGTGAACTCTGTCACCTTGCCTGATGGTTATCCTCTACTCTCGCATTGACGACCTTATTGATCGTGTGTCAGGAGCCCAGTTTTGTCAGCCGTATTAGATCTCTTACGAGGCTATTATCAAGTCCCGCTTACTGAACGTGCTCAAGAAATATCTGCTTTTACTGTTCAAGATGGATTGTTTAACTACCTCGTCACCCCCTTCGGCCTATGTAACGCGGCTTCTTCATTCCAACGTATAATGAACGAGTTGACCCACAACTTAGAAGGAGTAGAAGCCTACCTTGACGACTTAGTGGTGTACAGTGACGAGTGGGAACAAGCACTTGACGCGTCTCAGAGCATTGTTTGAGAGACTGGCGCACTACAACTTCACTGTCAACTTAGCCAAATGTAGTTTTGGTCAAGCCAAGATTACCTATCTAGGCTTTTGTATCGGCCAAGGTGAGGTTGCTCCTATTGAGGCTAAGGTTCGTGCAATTTCTGAATTTCCAGTGCCACAGGATAGGAAAGGAGTACAGAGATTCCTGGGTATGGCAGGATATTATCGCAGGTTCTGTCCAAACTTTTCTCAGATTGCAGCTCCTCTCACTGAGCTTACTAGTAGCAAAGTTCAGTTCACCTGGACTAGAGATTGTTCTGACTCGTTCAAAAGGTTGAAGCGCTTGCTCTCCTCTGCTCCTGTGTTGAAGAGTCCTAATTTCAATCTTCCCTTTTTACATATAGATGCGAGTGGCTATGCAGTGGGTGCTGTGCTGCTCCAACAGTCAACATCCACTGATATTCTCCATCCTATATGTTACTATTCATCAAAGCTTAAACGACACCAGAAAAATTATGCCACTATTGAGAAAGAGGCTCTAGCTCTTGTGGTGTCATTGGAACATTTTGACGTGTATTTGGGCACTTCCCCATTTAAAATTAACGTTTTTTCAGACCACAATCCACTCACCTATATTAATACCATGAAAAGTAAAAATGCTAGGATCATGAGGTGGGCCCTCAGAATCCAACCTTATTCTATTAGTATAAAACACATAAGTGGTCATTGTATGTAATTGCTGACGCTCTGTCTCGTCCTTAATAATTATCAGTTACATTAAATTAACGTAATTTTATGCCCAAATACCTTTTGTTACTTGCTATGTCAAATTCAGTAAAGTAACTTAATCCCTCAGCCATATTAACTATATATACTCATGTCATGTCTAATTATTATATTTATATATTCACAGTAATGTTGTGTGAGGAGGAGACAAGCTGAGTGTTGAGTGAGTAGTGTGGTGCGGGTGATGTACTGCGTGACGCAACACTGTCCTGTCGCAGACCCCCCCCCCTTCACTACACACCTTAAGCTGTTTCATACTCAGATGTTCATACTGCCTCGCATTCCACAACCACTACTTAAGAGTGGAATGCAGTCTCCTCTACTATGATCGAGCCTCAAAGTGCCCTCCTTGTCAGCGCTATCCTGTCTCTACACTGATGTACATAACCACGAGTATGAAGAGATACGATACTGTGTACTGCCCTAGTACATCCTAGTGACGGACGCTGTGAAATTGTAGAAGTGCTTGGCACAAGAGACTCGTTAATAATTGTATTGATATGAGTAATCAGAAATAATGTGAAAGAAATTAATGCAACTCCTAGTGCGACCCTCTGTCGTGTTGGGGGGGGTGTTGCAACCCCTGAATGGGTTACAATGATTATGTATATATGTAATGTATATTACCTTTTCATTTAATTTTATATTGCTTATATTTGCGATAATAGCTAAATCGTAAATATATTGCTTTATATTCTTATTTGACTTATGTTGTTAGGATGTATATAAAATGTGCTCAGTTAGGCTTGATTGTCAAACTACTGTAATTATCGCTTGTCGCTCGTTATACTGCCGGCTTCTGAGCTGCAGTTGTCCACGTAGCTATCACGTGATCGAGGGTGGGGTGTCCTCACCTCTTGTGAAGTTGTCAGTCTGCTGGAGACTCGCTTGGTGGTTGGACAGATTGTCTGTCTCATTATTCTTGTTAGTTCTGTAGAACTTTGTTCACAGAACATTGTATAGACTTAGTGATTTTCGACGTTGTACTGAGGTTGTGTGTCACATAGACACTCTGAACATCTCAGGTCCTTAGCTATAGCTTCTGACCTAATTTTGTACTGGTTTCTGTGTATTGTCACAGTTGCGTTTTCCTATGGGAGTTTTGTAACTTGTGGAGGATCTGCTGATGGTCCCTACTTAGTGTTATATTATTTCCCAGTTC
Organism: Cherax quadricarinatus; assembly: GCF_026875155.1. NCBI lineage: Eukaryota > Metazoa > Arthropoda > Malacostraca > Decapoda > Parastacidae > Cherax > Cherax quadricarinatus. The sequence goes on along the minus strand of NC_069466.1, from coordinate 465,741 downwards.
CTGATTCTGTATCGCAGTCGCTTGATATTGCATTGCTATTGGGCTTAGCATTCTTTGTTGTTCAAGCAGACTGTTCGGGTTGCCAGTCGGTCAAGAAGTTAGTTTATTTGAGGACTTTGTCAGTCACTTGTTTAAGTCTTATTCGAGTCTTGAGACAGCTAACTACTTAAGAGCACTTACACGCATACACACTTACTTGTACATATTTGTAATATCTTATTAAATGTTAATGTACCTGATGGTACTTAAGAATTATAAATGTGATATGTGCTTTCAGCACAATAATATTGAACTTGAGAGATTGATTTTAATTTGATTGCTGTAATTAATTTACTTTGATAATATACCTCTAGACAACTTATAGACTTAATAAATTTATTAAATTTTAATTTCTCTAGTTAGTAGCCTACCAGTTGTAATCCTAAAGCACTATTGAACCATACTGAACTTTAATGGATAATTGGACAAGGATACTGACTACTTGTTACGAAAACCCAGTAACAGGCTGGATGCTAGAAGGGCAGTCCTTTCTAGTATTCACTGGAGATCTCTAAGCTTTTAGAATCGCGTTTTTTGTAACACTGACCACCACACCACTGAGCCATGCTGACCACCTCACCACTGAGCCATGCTGACCACCACACCACTGAGCCATGCTGACCACCACACCACTGAGCCATGCTGACCACCACACCACTGAGCCATGCTGACCACCACACCACTGAGCCATGCTGACCACCTCACCACTGAGTCATGCTGACCACCACACCACTGAGCCATACTCTTTACTCAATATAAAGTGCTATAAAAGTCTATCGTGGCCCCTGGCACTCAGATAGACTATACTAGTGACCAGTACTTCTATTACTGCTGATACCCTGGTGGAGCCTACTAGTAACCAGGGCTTCTGACATGGCTGACAGCCTGGTAAACTCTCCTACAAAACGTTCAAAGCGTTAATTTCTAATCGATATTTTTTAAATATATAATTCAAATTATCGTTAATTCTGTTCCCTATACATGTGTCATGGGTTAAAGTCGTGTGTTCTTGTGTACTTGTGGTTGCGGGGTCGAGTTACAGCTCCTGGCACACGCCTCTTCAACTGGCCGCATACCCGCCACTCTTCCCGCTTCGTGAGCTTTATCATACCTCTTCTTAAGGCTATGTTTGGATCCTGCCTCCACTGCCATCACTACCCAGGTTATTCCACTTCCAGACAACTCTGTGACCGAAGAAATACTTCCTAACATCCCTGTGTATGCGTGATGGTGTATGCGTAGAGTGCCTTTGACGAGATACGTAAATATATGTGAACATATGCTGACATGCGTGTGCACTTATAGGCCGTAGTAGGCCTAGGAAATACCAACAATGAACAATAACCAAAGACAAACGATCGATATTTATTACAAGTTTTTTGAGATGGAGAAACAGACTAACTCACCTACATTCAGAAATTCTTTCACAACATATTTATACAGTTACATTAACTCTACAAGCTTGTAGTTAATGAATATTTCCAGTGTGGCACAATGTCTATCTCTTTACTGCACAAGCTCGCCGCGACGGTCAAGCTTCCATTAAGAAACACGTAAGTTACTCTGTCTGCTAAAAACATGTTCATTTTCCACTGTAATCTATATTATCCATAATTACTAATCTTTTGCATCCCCTGAATGGGTTGCAATGATTATTATGTATAATATATATAATTGTTATCTATTCATATAATTTTATACTGCTTATATTTGCGATAATAGCTAAATCGTGAATATATTGCTTTATATTATTATTTAACTTAGCTTCCTTTGTTAGGTAGGATGTAACATATTATGTGCTCAGTTCAAGTCTTGATTGTCTAACTATTGTAATTATCGCTTGTCGCTCGTTATACTGCCGGCTTCTGAGCTGTGCTGTCCACGGTGCTATCACGTGGATCGAGGGGGGGTGTCCTCACCTCACCTGAAGTATTCAGTATGGATCTAGACTCGCTTGGTGGTTGGACAGATTGTCTGTCTCATTATTCTTGTTAGTTCTGTAGAACTCTGTTCACAGAACATTGTCTAGACTTAGTGATTTTCGACGTGTACTGAGGTGTTGTCACTTTGACACTTGAGTAACTCAATCCAGCTGTAGCCCTGACCTAACTTGTACTGGTTCTAACTTGCACTGGTATCAATGACGGTATAACTTTTTACTGGGACCTACTTTTTACGGGCCATGCTAGACCACCGCACCACTGAACCATGCTGACTACCACACCACTGAACCAAGCCTGACACACAACGCACCACTGAACCATGCTGACCACAGCACCACTGAACATGCTGACAACCTCACCACTTGAACCATGCTGACCAACATCACACACTCGAACCATGCGACCACCACACCACTGAACCATGCCTGAACCTCCAGCACCACTATACCATTCTGACCACCGCACCAACAGATCGTACTGACCACCGCACACACTGAACCATGCTTACACACCGACTAACTCACTGAACCATAGCTGACACACCGCACCACTGATCCGTTACAGACCACCGCACCACTGAAACATGCCTGACCTACCTGCGCCACTGAAACCATGCTGACCACCTCACCACTGAACCAAGCTGACCACCGCACCAACTGACCCATGCGTGACCCACGCACCACTGAGCCATACTGACCACACGACCACTGAACCATGCTGACCGTACTCGCGCCACTGAGGCCGTACTGACCACCTCACCAGTTAACCATGCTGACCACCTTCACCACTGAACCATGCTGTGACCACCACTACCACTGAACCATGCTGCGACCACCACTACCACTGACACCCTACTGACCACCCACCACACTGAACCATGCTGAAACACGCACCACTGAACGCAATGCTGACCATACGCACTCACGAACCCATGCTGACCACCCGCCACCACCTGGAACCTGCTGACCACCACGACCACTGAAACCATCTGCACCACCAACACCACTGAACCATAACTGACCACCACACCACTGAGCCATTAATGGACCACCAACATCCCCCACACTGAGCCGTAATGAACCACCACACCACTGAGCCGTAATTAACCACCACACCACGTGAGCCTATACTGACTGCACCACACCACTGAGCCGTACTGACCAGCCACACAACTGAGCCGAACGACTCACCTGCACCACAGAGGCCGTCCTGACCACTTGCGCATACACTGAGGCCGTACAGACCACATACACCACAGAGACATGCTGACCCAACGACACCACCGAGAAACCATGCTGAGCACCACTCCACTGAGACTACTGAACCACACGCACCATTACCCCTTAACCATGCTGACCACCGCAACCACCCTGAGACCGTACTTGACCACGGCACACCACTGAACCGCTGCCACCACACCACTGGAACCATGCGTGACGCACACGCTACCACGAACCAGCTGAACTACCTTCACACACGAATCCAAGCTGACCAAACGCACCCACTGAACCATGCTGACCACAGCACCACAGACAGCCATGCATGACTACCTCACCACTGACCAAGCTGACCACGCACCCACTGAACCAATGCTGACCACCAGCACCACTGAGAAGCCTATGCTGGGCAACCCTCACCACTGTCAACCGATGCTGACCACAGCACCAGGAACCATGCTGTTACCACCACACCACTGAACCAAAGACAGACCTACCCAACCACTTAACCATGCTGATCCCCCACACCGGCACCACTTGGCCTACTGCCACCAGCCACCACGAAACCATGCAGAGACTCACACGCACCACTGATCTTACAGACCACCGCGACCACTGAACCATAGCTGACCACCCCGCGCCCTGAGAACCAAGCTGACGCACTTCTCACCACTGAATACCATGCTGACGCACCCGCACCACTGAACCATGCGACCCACGCACCACTAGCCATATCTGACCACCGCACCACTGAACCATGCGACCACCCCGCACACACTGACCTGACTGAACCACCCACCAGTGAACCAGCAGACTCAACCATCACCACTGAACCAAGCTGACCACCACACCACTGAACCATGGACTGACCACCCACACCCATGAAAACCTTAACTGACCACCACACTTCTAAACCATTATTGGAACACCTCACCACTGACAATGCCTGACCATTCGCACCACTGAACCAAGCTGGACCACCGCACACTGACCATGCTGACCACCACATCCACTGAACCACTGCTGACCACCACACCACTTGAACCATACGACCACCACACAGAACCATGCTGACCACCGGCACCATTGAGCCGAAACGGACCACCGCAACACCACTGAACTATGCGGACCTCACACACACTGAAGCAGCTGAAATACCTCACCAACCTAACCCAAGCAGACACCGCACCCACAGAACCCTTCTGACTGCACAGCACCACTGAACCTGCTTACCACCTCACCACTAACTATGCTGACCACAGCACCACTGAACCATGCTACCGACACACACACCACTGAACCATGGCTGACCACCGCCACCCCTGAACCGTACTCGACCGACCGCCACTACTGAAGCCGACTGAACCAACCACACCTACAGATCCGTACGAGAGACCACTCCGCACCACTGAACCATGCCCTGAGACCACAGCAACCACTGAACCATGCTGACACACCACACCACTGAACATGCTGACCCACCGCACCACGTAACCGTACAGAACCAACTGCGCACTACTGAGCCTAAACTGACCACATCCGCACCACTGAACCGTACTGACCACGCCGCACCTGAACCATGCAGAACACACCGCAACCTCCTGTACACCACTGTACTCATGCTTACCACCGAGCACACTGAACCAGTGCTGAACGCACCGTACAGCCACTGAACATGCAGACCAACCACAAACCACATGAACCATGCGACACCTCCGCCACCACTCTAACCATGCAGTGACTCAACCCCGCAACCACTTAGTCCGAACTGACCACCGAGGGGGATCCACGGAGGAACCATGCAGACCACACGCACCACAGATCTTTACAGACCACCGCACCACTGAACCATGCTGACCACCCGCCACTGAACCATGCTGACCACCTCACCACTGAACACATGCTGACACACCGTCACCCCTGAACACAGTGCGACAGCCACGCACGCACTGACCCATACTGACCCCCGCACCACTGACATGCTGACCACCGCACCACTGAGCGTACTGACCACCTCACCATGTGCACCATGCTGACCACTCACTCACTGAACAAGCTGACACACCACAACCACCTGAATCCATGCTGCCCATCCACACCACTGAACCATACTGACACCAACTGAACTTCTGAAGCACCTCACCTCTGACCATGCCCTGACCTACGCACCACTGAACCATGCTGACCACCGCACCACTGAACCATGCTGACCACCACACACTGTTACCACTGAACCATGCTGACCACTCACACCACTGAACCATGCGACCTCCGCACCACTGAACCATGCTGACCACCGCACCAGCTGAAGCCGTACTGAGCACCGCACCACTGAATCCATGCTTAACCACGCGCACCACTGAACCATGCTGACCACCGCACCACTGAATCCATGCTGACACCACCACACCACTGAACCATAGCTGACCACCACACCACTGAATCATGCTGACCACCACACCACAGATCCGTACTGACCACCGCCACCACTGACCGTACGACCACCGCACCACTGAACCTGCTGACCCACTCACACCAAACTGGAACATGCTGACTCACCACACCACTAACCATGCAGACCACCGCACCACTGTACCATGCCTTCCCACCGCACCAACTGAACCCTCTGACCACGCACACCACAGAACATGCTGACCACCACACCACTGAACCGTACTGACCACGTCGCACCACAGAACCATTCTGTCGACCACCGGCACAACTGAACCATGCTGACCACCGCACCACTGAGCCGTACTGAGACCACTGCACCACTGAACCAATGCGACACTACCGCACCACAGTATACCGTCTGCGGCACCGCACACACTGGAACCATGCTGACCAGCCGTGCAACCCACTGAACCATGCTGACCACCTGCACCACTGAACCATGCAGACCACCACACCACTGAGCGAACCATGCTGACCACCACACCACTGAATCATGCTCTGACTCCCACACAACTGAGCCGTACTGACCACATCGCACGCACTGAGCCGTACTGTAACCAACAACCACCACTGAAGCCATGCTGACACACCACAGCCAATGAACCATGCGACCACCACACAACACTGAACCATGCAACCACCACACCACTGAGCGACCACATGTTATCTGACCACCACACCACTGACCGTACAGACACACGAACCACGGTAGCCGTACTGCCCACCACACCACTGAGCCGTACTGTACCACGCACACCACATGAGAGACCGTACTGAACCACACACACCCTGAGCCGTACTGACCACCAACACCACTGAGCCGTGATCAGACACACCACACCACTGTAGCCGTACTGCGACCACCACACCACTGAGCCTACTGACCACCGCACCACTGAGCCGTACTGAACCACACACACCACTGACCGTTCTGACCACCACACCATCTGAATCCGTACTGAACCACCACACCACTGAGCCGTAACTGACCACCACACCGACTGAGCGGACTGACCACACCACCCCACTGACCCGTAATGACCACCACAACCACTGACCGTACTGACCACCGCACCACTGAGCTCGGACGACCACCCACCCAGCTGAGCCGTATTGTACCCCCCCCCCCCACGCACATCACCACTGCGAGCCTTACTGACCACCACCCACTGAATGCCGTACTTGACCACCTCACCACTGAACCATGCTGACCACCGCAATCACTGAACAAATGCTGACCTACCGAGCTCCACTGAATCCATTACTGACCCACACTCCGCACCACTGGAACCAATGCAGACCACCACACCACTTAACCCGGTGCAGACCACCCTCATCTTATTCTGAACCATGCTGGACTACGCACATCCCTGAACCATGCGACCACCACACACCCACTGAACCAGTACCTGACCACCGACACTTAACCATGGCTGAACACGTACCACTGACACATGCTGACTCACCAACCACTGATCCATAGTGACCACCACACCATCCCTGAACCATGCTTACCTTCGCTCCACTGGAACCATGTAAGGCCACCGCAATCTCCACTAAAACATGCTGTCCACCACACACGGAACCATGCTTGACCACCGCACCACTGACCATGGTAGCTGACGCACTGTACCCAAGGTGAACCATGCAGACCACCATCACCACTGGAACCTAGCTGACCAACGCTCACCAATTGAACCAATAGCTGTCCACCACACCAACTGTAACCATGCTGACACACCACACCACTGAGAACCCATACTGACCACGAAAATCACACCACTGAGTACCATGCTGACCACCACACCAATGAACCATGCTGAGCGTCCACCACACCACTGAGAACCATGCGACACAACACACTACTGACATATCTTACCACCTCACACACATGAACCATGCTGACCACAGACACCACTGAACCTCCGATGCTGACCACCACACCCCTGAGCCATGCTAACCACCTCACCACTTGAACCATGCTGACCACCACACCACTGAGCCATACGACCACCGCAGCACCGACCATTCTGACCCACACCACACCAGCTGAGCCAATGCTGACGCAACCTCACCACTGAGCCATGCTGTAACGTATACCACACCACTGAGCCATGCTGACCACCACACCACTGAGCCATGCTGACACACCACCACTGAGCCAATCTCTGACCACCACAACCACTGATCCGTACTAGCGACCACCACACCACTGAGCCATGCTGACCACCACATCACACTGAGCCGTACTGACCACCAAACACTAGCCATGCTGACATACCACACCACTGAGCCGTAACGGAGACCACTCACACCACTGAGCATGCTACGACCTACCACACAACTGATCTCCAAGCTGACACCACCAACCACTGAGGCCATGGTGACCACCACTCCACTGAGAGCCACATGCTGACCACCTCACCACAGTTCCACATCTGACCACCACACCACTGAGCCATGCTTGACCCACCTCACCACTGAGACATGCTGGACCACCACAACCACTTGAGCCATGTCTGACCACGCACAGTAACCACAAGCCAGCTGACCTACCTTCACCAATGATCAGCTGACCACCAACAACCCACTGAGCCTTGCTGAACCACCTCACCGCCCGCACTGATCCATCTTGACCAACCACACCACTGAGCCATGCGCGACCACCACACCACTGACCGATGCTGACCACGCACACCACAGAGCCATGACGACGGGGGCTACCTCATACCCCTGAGCCATGCTGACCACCACACCCACTGGAGCATGCTGACCACACACCAATGCCACGAGCCATGCTGACCACCACACCACTGAAGGCCATGCTGACGCACCACACCACTGAAGCCATGCAGACTCTACCGTCACCTACTCAACAACTGAGAGCATGCTGACCACGCACAACACCACATGACATACTCTTCACTCAATATAAAGTGCTAGAAAAGTCTATCGTGGCCCCTGTCACCAGATGGATGACTATACTATTGACTCGAGTACCTTTCTATTACGGCTGATACCCTTGTGGAGCCTACTAGTAACCAGGACTCTGACATGGACTGACAGGCCTGGTAAACTCTCCCTACCAAAACGTTCAAAGCTTAATTTCTAATCATATTTTTAAATATATAATTCAGAATTATCGTAATTCGGTTCCCTAATACATCGTGTCCTGGGTTTTTAAGCACAGTCTCGTGTGTATTCTTGTGTAACTATGTGGTTGCGGGGGTCGAGTTACAGCTCCTGGCACCTACCTCTACTCTCAACTGCCATACCCGCCCGACTCTTCCCACATCGAGAGCTTTAGCATACCTCTTCTTAAGCTATGTTTTGGGATCCTGCCATCCACTCATCACTACCTCACAGATTTATCCACTTCTCATACACACTCCTGTCTGACCGAACAAATACTACCTAACATCCCTGTGTATGCGTGATGGTGTATGTCGAGAGTGCTTTGACGAATACGTAAATATATTGTGAACATAATGCTGACCTGCGTGTGCACAAAGGCCGTCGTACAAGGCCTCGAAATAACCTACAACTGAAACAATAACCAAAAGACAAACAGATCGATATTTATTAAAAGTATTTTGGAGATGGAGAAACAAGAATACTAACTCACCTACAACCAAAATTCTTGTCAACAACATATATCACTGAGCATGTTACATTATAACTCTACAAGCTTGAGTAGTTAATGAATATTTCCAGTGTGTCACAAGTCTATCTCTTTAAACCGCACAACTCGCCGGGGGGGGGGGGGGGGGGGGGGTGGGGGGGGGGGGGGGGGGGGGGGGTGGGGGGGGGGGGGGGGGGGGAGGGGGGGGGGGGGGGGGGGGGGGGGAGTGAGGGGTGGGGGGGGGGGGGGGGGGGGGGGGGGGGGTGTGGGGGGGGGGGGGGGGGGGGGGGGAGGGGGGGGGGGGGCGCGGGGGCGAACGGTCAACTTGCTCTCCCATTAAGAAACACTATGTTACTCTTCTGCTAAAAACATTTCATTTTCACTGTAAACTATTTTAATCCTTAAGTACTATCTTTTGCATCCCCTGAATGGTTTGCAATGATTTATTATGTATATATCAGATATAAAATTGATTATCTTTTCATATAATTTTAACTGGCTTATATTTGCATAATGTCTAAATCGTGAATATATTAGCTTTATATTATTATTTTAACTTACTTCCTTTTGTTAGGTAAGATGTAACATATTATTGCTCATTCAAGTCTTGATTGTCTAACACTATTGTAATTATCGCTTGTCTCGCTCGTTATACTGCCATGCTTCTGAGCTGTGACTGTCCACGGGGCTATCACGTAACGAGGGGTGTTCCTCACCTCACCTGAAGTATTCATAGGTCTAGACTCGCTTGTCGCGTATGGACAGATTGTCTGTCTCATTATTCTGGTTATGTTCTGTAGACACCAGGTTCACAGAACATAGTCTAGACTAATGTATTTTCGACGTTGTAATGAGGTTTTGTTTCCACATAGACACTCTGAGTAACTCAGATCCTGAGCTGTTAAGCCTCGTGGAACCCTAACATTGTACTGTATCTAACTTGCACTGGTATCTAACCTTTTACTGTACCTAACATTGTACTGGTACCTAACTTGTACTGGAACTAACTGTACAGAGTATCTAACTTGTACTGTATCTCTAACTTCTAACTTGTAACTACCTTGTTACTGGTATATAACTTGTACTGGTATCTAAGTTGTACTGCGGTGGCTGTGTATTTATCCACACATCGGTGGATTTTTCATATGCAGAACTTAGATTCAGTCTATATTGGGAGTATTTGAGTTACTTTTGTGGAGGACTCTTCTGATGTCCCTACTAGGGTCGTTATATTATCTACCTTGTTCCTGTTCTGTGTCACAGTTTGCATGTTTACATATTGCTAATGGGCTTAGCATTCTTTTTGTTTGTTCAGCAGACAGTTCTGAATTAGCCAGTTTGGTCTAGATGTTAGTTTAATATTTAGGAATTTGTTCAGTCACTTGATTGTTTATAGTAAAATATCAGGTGTGAGACAACGAACTACTTAGAATAAGCACTTACACACACTCACACAAACTTAACTTCTGTACATATTCTGATGTTGCAACCCCTTAATGGGTTACAATGATTATTATGTATATTATGTAATGTATAATGACCTTTTTAACATTTAATTTTATATTATGCATATATTTGCGACCTCTAATAGCTAAATCCGCAAATGTATTGCCTATATGTTATTTTGACATAGCTATGTGTTAGGATTATATAACATTGACACAGTTAGTCTTGATTGAGTCAAACTACTGACTACTGGTAATTAACGCTTGTCAGCTTCGTTATAAACGCCGAGGCCTTCTATAGAGTTTGCAGTTGTCCACCTATGCTATCACGTGATCGAGGGGGGTGTCCTCGACCTCTCGTGAAATTGCAGTCTGCGGGGATGAGACTCCTTGCTGGTTGGACATGATTGTCTGCTCATTTATTTCCTTATTAGTTCTGTAGAAAACTTTGGTTCTACTAGACATTGTAAAGACTTTGTGATTTTCCGACGTTGTTAACTGAGTGTTGTCACATAGACACCTGAACATCTCAGGAGCTTAGCCTCCAGTCTTCTGACTAAAATATGTACTGGTTTCTGTGTATTGTCACAGTCTCGTTTTTACTATTGGATTTTTGTAACTTTGGAGGATCTGCAGATGGTCCGGACCTTATGAGTTAAAAATAATTTTCCCAGTTCCAGATTACAAGTGACGCCAGTTCTGCGTTGATATAGCATTTGCTATTTGGGCTCTAGCATTCTTTGTTTGTTCAAGCAGACTTTTGCGGTTGCCATCGGGACAATAAGTTAGTTATATTTGAGACTTCTTGTTCAGTCACTTGTTTAAGTCTTATCGAGAACCTTAGCTAAACTACTTAAGAGGCACTTACACCCAAACTCACACTTAACTTGTACATACTGATAAATATCTTATACAAATAGTTTAAGGTACCTGAAACGGTACTTAAGAATTATAAATGTGATATGTGCTTTCAGCACAATAATATTGAACTCTAGAGATTGATGTTAATTTGATTGCGGATAATTAATTTTCTTTTGCCACACAATATACCTCTAGACAATTTACTAACTTTAATAAATTTATATAATCTTCTGTAAGTTTCGCTAGTTAGTAGCCTACCCAAGTTATGTAATCTGAACACTATTGAATAATACAGTAATTAATGGATAATTGGATAAGGATACAGACTACTCTGTCATACGAAAAACCCATAACAGCTGGATCTAGAGGGCAGTCCTTTTCTAGTATTCACTGGAGATCTCTAACTTTCTAGAAACGCGTGTTTTGTAACAAATGTGGCCTTCCGGGATCTCTTTGACCAAGGGTGGGAGGGAAAATTGGTCCAGCTTTGAAAACTAGTACTTCTATGTCCAAACATTTGAGTACTTTCCTAATCTGAAGACTTTAGAGTTTAGTTCTGTACAACATACCATTGTGTATGTATGTTACCTACTGAGTATCTTGATCCCAAGGAATGACATACTGTTTGAAGAGCTCTAGCTCATTAAGGACCATCCTACACTAAAATTCCTATTAATTATAGTATTCCCATAGAACACTCTCGCGTAGTACAATTATTTTTGTGATGTAATGCCAACGGAAAACATGTTAATTGTGCTACTTTCTGGACTTTGTCTGAGTATAAATACTTTAAAAACATCAGACGAGGTGTTATGGCAATACCAAGTATCTCGGTGTGACGTATAACAAGAATGACACCGCTGAAACTGATCAAGCATTATTAAAAGATATGTTTTTTCCTGCTCATACATGCGCAGATGTCTGATTATGAATCAGATTTTCAGAAAGTCTATTGTCACAATTGAAAGTATGACTCTATTGATGAAGTTTGAAGAAAGAGCAACTAGGCAGAAGTGAGCCTAGTGTCTGAGCCAAGTTAAGATCCATTTCGCTTCGCTTCCTATCCTTCACTGACACTATAGCACAAGTATAGACTGTCTATAACATACAGTCCCTAATACCCCCTAAAGTTTAAAAGATGGATACAACACCTGTATTTACAATACCTCAAGACCAGATCTAGACACTCTAAGATGACGCTGGACCTAGTGTCCGACACTAAGGACCGACCAGACCATGTTATTTAAATTTCCCACTATTCCTCAGTGCCCACTGACCTATCGTCTCAGGATCATTTGAGAGTTGGAACGCCCATTTATGTGCAGGAACAGCACAAATAAGGCACAGAGGAATTGAACGTAGAAGATTTCCAAAGAGAAAATTATTCGTCAGGGAAATCAACAACTGAATATAATCACAGGACACATTTAATGGTGCAAAACAGCTGAGCATCTATGGTATCCTAATTTTTTTGAAAGTGACTTAGACATCATATTTGATGTTTTGAGAGAACCATGCTCGCTGCTATGAACTGCCACTAAGCACTGGCGCAACATTGCTTCAGACTGCTTTGACGAAAAGCTCAAACATGATACGGCTGCTTTACCATTTGCTAAGTACAATTAGTTATGAAGCTGTCAACACAAACTATTCTACCAGAACATATAACTTGTTAGCCTGTAATTATCACAAGATGCATTTCTACGTTACAACGACGACAAAAGGATCAAACATGTGAAGAGGTATGCTCGTGAGAAAAAAGTGGGCATTTGGAATATGGACTATAGCGCTAAGGGTCACGAAACTACGACAGCGCTTGTTTCAGATGTTACTACCCACGGACAGAGTTTAACAACTGTAATCTCTGACATACAAGAATATCTGATCGATCATACTACCTTCGAATATTCTGGAAACTTTGGCAGCATTTACACACAATACGATACCTCGCTTCTCACAACCGATGTACGCTACTAAAACAGAAGAAACAAGGTAACTAAAAATTTCCCTAGAATTGGCAACTCTAAATCACTGCTCATTGTCCCCGGCCTGAACTGTACCTGTTACTGTAACTTCTTGATACCTTTACCAGGAAAACTCACAATCCTAAACTGTCCTCTGGTCGGCTAACTTGAAATCTGGTATCGGGGGGGGGGTGAAAAGAAAGTTTAAATGTACTCTATTGTAACAAGAAAAGGACATACTAAAGAGTATTGCTTTAAGTTAAGATACAGCGAGATACCGAGAAACAGTTCGTGCGACTGGCGCACCCACTCAAGTCGTACGCCCCCTTCCAGTAGCAACAAAGGCATAACCAAAATACTAGCCAATTCTCTTTTTCTACTTGTTTTAGATAATGTTACTCCTGGACTGATGACTAGCGTCAAATTGTATCTGACGAAAAGATTCGTTCAGCGATGAGTCCTTACTTTTCGAGTGTTAATAGATTTGACGAATCACAGCTACAACGTGAGGAGAATTTCTTTTAGAGACACTGTATTATCTCACCTATAAGAGAAAATGTCTAGCTGCCCATAACTGAACGATACATTGCAAGATAGATGTATTTGGTTAGAAGCCAATGGATGGGGCTCTTACTAAAAGTGCCTCTGCACAAAGTTTATCATTGAAACAAGCTATTAAGACTAGTGTTATATTCAGTGGGTATAATCCAGATGAGTGTATTACCATCAGGAGCAAGGACTGTTGATAAGTAACGATGACCACATTGCATGACTTGTATAAATAAAAGAACCACTTGTCGATTTGAATAACACTACCACTGATGAGTAATGATGCCAATGAAGCTTTTAATGATATAAACCTATTATTAGTTCCTCTCAGACCAATTTACAAGAGCTGAATTTCAAAAAATCATCTCACCAACCATCCTTAGTCTCCGATTTAAGGATTAGTTGTGAGTGACGGATGATTTGGAGGTTGAATAAGTTGTTTTATACGCTCTGCGCCCAGGAACATAGACAACACTGACTCCCCCGTCATCAACCTAGTCAGGCGACACATAATGAGAACTGTTAAATTCTAACTCATGATGATTTAAATCAAGGATCAAGTTTGTTGAATCCATCACTAGAAAGATTGAGAGATATACCAGTTTCTGAGAGTAAGCAAATGATCCGGGGGATAATTATGGTTACTATATAGTAACAGGTGAGTACGATGATGGAGAAAAAATACATGTATAAGATTGTTGCATCTGAAAGTGTTTCCACCACAGTACTAGCCTGCTCGATGTGTTACCAAGTTACATTATTTCGTGAACAAAGCCAAGGAAATTTGCTCACTATAGCGTCCCATAGGCGACATTTGGTGTCCAAGAAGACACCCTCGGGTAAACTGAGAGCAAAACTTTTACTTTGTGGCCAATAAAAGGAAACAGTACTGATCATGACCACGTTCCCACTGTTACAAGTGACAGGCAAGCCACGCTCACACCTCCACCTGCGCCACTCATTCCGATCACCGTGCATGTAGAGACCCATCTCACTCTTATATTGATTGTGTGTGGTGTCCTTTGCCAAGAACCAAACTAGAAACCAATACTTATTTACTATATTAATGAACGCTGCAACACGCTAGCCATCCCGAAGACTAATTCCAATGAGGAAAAAATAATGCACGAAGCATTGTGAGAGCGAGCTGATTTAAATTTTTTCACCACAGGTTGGCGATTGCCACTAGAGATACAATCAGATCTCAGGGATCCCATAATCTCACTTTCTAAGATCTATACGAGAGAACATTATCTACACCTAGGCGAATAACTCTGTACTTTCAAAAACCATATATCATCTCCAACATGACACAAGGTGCTCTAAGAGCTTTCCTCAGACATTGAAGTTCTATGATAGACTTATTGTAAACATTTTTTTTCTAGAGACTGGGACCAGTGGTATATACCTTTTCTCTTCTGATCGACAATAGAGAATGGTGAGTCAAAAAGTCTCGTCGATTTGGTCCAGTTCTTGGACATTTATATTCGGGACCCAAGGTTCTGGATCCTCACTTGCAGTGTTTGAAGACTATGACAGAAAATCAAAATCCATCACTGAGTACTTCACCCCCCTTCATTAATGCTGCAACATTTGGACACCGAGAGCTAGAGAAGCTATCTTCGACAAAACCCGAGTTCTTTCCGCCCAAGCAGAATTAGAAGCAACAAGTATGACGAGTCGGGTGCTGTCTCTCGTTATTCTTAAACAGCACGAGATAAGGTGATGCTCGGAAAGTTAGTACCATGCATTCTGCTATTTACAAGCCATAATATGATGTCCCCAGGAAGGAAGAGTGAAAAAGGCCTTAGCGAACCGAAATTATTATGTACAGTACGCCTGAAAACATCAGAAATCTAATTCATGAGTACCATGTAACCACTTAAGGCATACTAACCTATCCGCTACCTACTAATTTCTATTAGCTTCCTAGGACAAGGAGAAAACGAGAGTCAACCTGACATCTCTAGAGTAGATGAGGTTCGTCTTTTTAGAAAATTTCAGTGACCACAATCACTTCTGACGTTTTCTATTAGTAACCTTGAATTCTAGGGATAAATCTGGTAATATTAAAAACATGATTTTGCCATTTCCCAGAATTGGTTCGGTGATGTTCCTAAACGTTATACTCTGGTGTACTTGACGCTATGATGGAACAGGGAGCAAGTCACCCCTTAAGCAATCACCAAATAGAATGACGTCTCCAAACAAAGCATAAAGCATGAGAGAAAGGTCTGATTTCTGTTATCTCACGACTTAATTAGAGACGCAGTAAAAGCCATGGCATCTCTCCTGATAATTTTAGTGCCTAAACCTGAAACGGAAGTTTTCAGAGTGTGCAACTTGATTCCCACGAGGAAAGTGAACTTCTGTCGCACCTAGCCGCTGATGGTTAATACTCCTCTATCCTTCGCATTGACGACCTTAATTGATCGTGGTGTGACAGGTAGCCCAGTTTGTCAACCAGTAATTTAGATCTCTTACGAGGCTATATCAAGTCCCCGCTTACTGAACGTGCTCTAAGGATATAGTCTGCATTTAACTGTTCAAAGATTGATTGTTTAACTACCTCGTCACCCCCTTCTCCTATAGAAAACTGTCGGCCTTCGTCCTTCCAAGCGTATACTGAACGAGTTGACGCACAACTTATGACGGAGGATAGAGGCCTACCTTGACGACTACACTAGTGGTGTAAAAAAAAAACAGTGACGACAGTGGGAACAAGCACTTGAGCCGCTCATCAGAGCATTGTTTGAGACGACGAACGCACTACAACTTCACTGTCAACTTAGCCAAATGTAATTTTTGTTCAACGGCCAAGATTACCTATCTAGACTTTTGTATCGGCCAAGGTGCGTTGCATCCTATTGAAGCTAAGGTTCGTGCAATTTCTGAAGATTCCAGTGGCCGACTGGATATGAATAGAGTACAGATGATGTCCTGGGTATGGCAGGATATTACGACTAGGTTCTTCCAAACTTTTCTCAGATTGCAGATCCTCTCACTGAGTCTCACTATAGCAAAGTATTCATTCACACTGGACTAGAGATTGTTTTCTGACTCTTTCAAAAGGTTGAAGCGCTTGCTCCTCCTCTGCTCCTGATGGTCTTGAGAGTCTCTTAATTCAATCGTCCACCTTTTTCATATAGAATGCGAGTGGCTAGCAGTCTATGGTGCTGTGCTGCTTCCAACAGTTCCAACATTCCCACTGAGATATTCTCCATCCTATATATGTTACTATTCATCAAAGCTTAAACACAACAGAAAAATTATGCACTATTTGAGAAAGAGGCTCCAATCTTGTGTGTCCATTGGAACATTATGACGTGTATTCGGGGACATCTTCCCGCATTTAACATTTAACGTTTTTTCAGACCACAATCCACTGGCTCCCCTATATAATACCATGAAAAGTAAAAAATGCTAGGATCTTGAGGTGGCCCTCAATCCAATCCTTATTCCAATTAGTAAAAAAACACATAAGTGGTCATTGTATGTAATTGCTGAGACGCTTCTGTCCCTCGTCCTTAATAATTATCTATTACATTAAATTTAACGTAATTTTAAGCCCAAATTATACCTTTTAGTGATCTTATGCCATGTCAAAATTCAGTAAAGTATACTTAAACCCCATCAGCCCATATTAACTATTTATTACTCATGTCATGTCTAATAATTATAATCATACTATTACACGAGTTATGTTGGTGGAGGAGAGAAGACCAGCTGAGTGTTGATAAGTAGTGGAGGGGTGCTGGTATGTACTGCGTGACGCAAACACTGGTCACTTCGCAGACCCCCCCCACGTCCTTTCACTACAGCACCTTAAGCTGTTTTACATACATCAGAGTTCAAACTGCCTCGCATTCCACAACCAACTACTTAAGAAGTGGACAAAGCAGTCCTCCTCTACTATGAGCGGCGAAACACCTCAAAGTGCCCTCCCTGTCAGCGCTACCCTGTCTCTACACGTGATGTACATAACCACGAGTAGGAAAGATACATACGTGCTACAGCCCTAGTACATCCAGTACGGACTGCTGAGGTGAAATTGGGAGAGTAGAAGTCTATGGCACAAGAGACGTCGTAATAATTTATCTATAATGTAGAATCAAGAATAATTTGAACAGAAATTAATGCACTCCTAGTGCGACCCTCTGTCTTGTTGGGGGGGGTTGTTGACTACCCCTGAATAGGGATTTACAATGCTTATGTATATAATGTAATATTACTATACCTTTTCAATTAATTTATATTGCTTATGAACATTATGACGATAATAGCTAAATTCGTAAATATATTCATATAATTCTTATTTAGTACCTTATGTTGTTAGGATGTATATAAAATGTGGCTCAAGATTAAGGCTTGATTGTCAAACTATCAGTAATATTACGCGCTTGTCGATCGTATATACTGGCCTGGCTTCTGTCTGCATTGTGTCCACGTACTATCACGTTATCGAGAGTGGATGGTGTCCCACGCAAAACCTCTTGTGAAGTTGTCAGTCCATGCTAGACCACCGCACCACTGAACCATGCTGACTACCACACCACTGAACCAAGCCTGACACACAACGCACCACTGAACCATGCTGACCACAGCACCACTGAACATGCTGACAACCTCACCACTTGAACCATGCTGACCAACATCACACACTCGAACCATGCGACCACCACACCACTGAACCATGCCTGAACCTCCAGCACCACTATACCATTCTGACCACCGCACCAACAGATCGTACTGACCACCGCACACACTGAACCATGCTTACACACCGACTAACTCACTGAACCATAGCTGACACACCGCACCACTGATCCGTTACAGACCACCGCACCACTGAAACATGCCTGACCTACCTGCGCCACTGAAACCATGCTGACCACCTCACCACTGAACCAAGCTGACCACCGCACCAACTGACCCATGCGTGACCCACGCACCACTGAGCCATACTGACCACACGACCACTGAACCATGCTGACCGTACTCGCGCCACTGAGGCCGTACTGACCACCTCACCAGTTAACCATGCTGACCACCTTCACCACTGAACCATGCTGTGACCACCACTACCACTGAACCATGCTGCGACCACCACTACCACTGACACCCTACTGACCACCCACCACACTGAACCATGCTGAAACACGCACCACTGAACGCAATGCTGACCATACGCACTCACGAACCCATGCTGACCACCCGCCACCACCTGGAACCTGCTGACCACCACGACCACTGAAACCATCTGCACCACCAACACCACTGAACCATAACTGACCACCACACCACTGAGCCATTAATGGACCACCAACATCCCCCACACTGAGCCGTAATGAACCACCACACCACTGAGCCGTAATTAACCACCACACCACGTGAGCCTATACTGACTGCACCACACCACTGAGCCGTACTGACCAGCCACACAACTGAGCCGAACGACTCACCTGCACCACAGAGGCCGTCCTGACCACTTGCGCATACACTGAGGCCGTACAGACCACATACACCACAGAGACATGCTGACCCAACGACACCACCGAGAAACCATGCTGAGCACCACTCCACTGAGACTACTGAACCACACGCACCATTACCCCTTAACCATGCTGACCACCGCAACCACCCTGAGACCGTACTTGACCACGGCACACCACTGAACCGCTGCCACCACACCACTGGAACCATGCGTGACGCACACGCTACCACGAACCAGCTGAACTACCTTCACACACGAATCCAAGCTGACCAAACGCACCCACTGAACCATGCTGACCACAGCACCACAGACAGCCATGCATGACTACCTCACCACTGACCAAGCTGACCACGCACCCACTGAACCAATGCTGACCACCAGCACCACTGAGAAGCCTATGCTGGGCAACCCTCACCACTGTCAACCGATGCTGACCACAGCACCAGGAACCATGCTGTTACCACCACACCACTGAACCAAAGACAGACCTACCCAACCACTTAACCATGCTGATCCCCCACACCGGCACCACTTGGCCTACTGCCACCAGCCACCACGAAACCATGCAGAGACTCACACGCACCACTGATCTTACAGACCACCGCGACCACTGAACCATAGCTGACCACCCCGCGCCCTGAGAACCAAGCTGACGCACTTCTCACCACTGAATACCATGCTGACGCACCCGCACCACTGAACCATGCGACCCACGCACCACTAGCCATATCTGACCACCGCACCACTGAACCATGCGACCACCCCGCACACACTGACCTGACTGAACCACCCACCAGTGAACCAGCAGACTCAACCATCACCACTGAACCAAGCTGACCACCACACCACTGAACCATGGACTGACCACCCACACCCATGAAAACCTTAACTGACCACCACACTTCTAAACCATTATTGGAACACCTCACCACTGACAATGCCTGACCATTCGCACCACTGAACCAAGCTGGACCACCGCACACTGACCATGCTGACCACCACATCCACTGAACCACTGCTGACCACCACACCACTTGAACCATACGACCACCACACAGAACCATGCTGACCACCGGCACCATTGAGCCGAAACGGACCACCGCAACACCACTGAACTATGCGGACCTCACACACACTGAAGCAGCTGAAATACCTCACCAACCTAACCCAAGCAGACACCGCACCCACAGAACCCTTCTGACTGCACAGCACCACTGAACCTGCTTACCACCTCACCACTAACTATGCTGACCACAGCACCACTGAACCATGCTACCGACACACACACCACTGAACCATGGCTGACCACCGCCACCCCTGAACCGTACTCGACCGACCGCCACTACTGAAGCCGACTGAACCAACCACACCTACAGATCCGTACGAGAGACCACTCCGCACCACTGAACCATGCCCTGAGACCACAGCAACCACTGAACCATGCTGACACACCACACCACTGAACATGCTGACCCACCGCACCACGTAACCGTACAGAACCAACTGCGCACTACTGAGCCTAAACTGACCACATCCGCACCACTGAACCGTACTGACCACGCCGCACCTGAACCATGCAGAACACACCGCAACCTCCTGTACACCACTGTACTCATGCTTACCACCGAGCACACTGAACCAGTGCTGAACGCACCGTACAGCCACTGAACATGCAGACCAACCACAAACCACATGAACCATGCGACACCTCCGCCACCACTCTAACCATGCAGTGACTCAACCCCGCAACCACTTAGTCCGAACTGACCACCGAGGGGGATCCACGGAGGAACCATGCAGACCACACGCACCACAGATCTTTACAGACCACCGCACCACTGAACCATGCTGACCACCCGCCACTGAACCATGCTGACCACCTCACCACTGAACACATGCTGACACACCGTCACCCCTGAACACAGTGCGACAGCCACGCACGCACTGACCCATACTGACCCCCGCACCACTGACATGCTGACCACCGCACCACTGAGCGTACTGACCACCTCACCATGTGCACCATGCTGACCACTCACTCACTGAACAAGCTGACACACCACAACCACCTGAATCCATGCTGCCCATCCACACCACTGAACCATACTGACACCAACTGAACTTCTGAAGCACCTCACCTCTGACCATGCCCTGACCTACGCACCACTGAACCATGCTGACCACCGCACCACTGAACCATGCTGACCACCACACACTGTTACCACTGAACCATGCTGACCACTCACACCACTGAACCATGCGACCTCCGCACCACTGAACCATGCTGACCACCGCACCAGCTGAAGCCGTACTGAGCACCGCACCACTGAATCCATGCTTAACCACGCGCACCACTGAACCATGCTGACCACCGCACCACTGAATCCATGCTGACACCACCACACCACTGAACCATAGCTGACCACCACACCACTGAATCATGCTGACCACCACACCACAGATCCGTACTGACCACCGCCACCACTGACCGTACGACCACCGCACCACTGAACCTGCTGACCCACTCACACCAAACTGGAACATGCTGACTCACCACACCACTAACCATGCAGACCACCGCACCACTGTACCATGCCTTCCCACCGCACCAACTGAACCCTCTGACCACGCACACCACAGAACATGCTGACCACCACACCACTGAACCGTACTGACCACGTCGCACCACAGAACCATTCTGTCGACCACCGGCACAACTGAACCATGCTGACCACCGCACCACTGAGCCGTACTGAGACCACTGCACCACTGAACCAATGCGACACTACCGCACCACAGTATACCGTCTGCGGCACCGCACACACTGGAACCATGCTGACCAGCCGTGCAACCCACTGAACCATGCTGACCACCTGCACCACTGAACCATGCAGACCACCACACCACTGAGCGAACCATGCTGACCACCACACCACTGAATCATGCTCTGACTCCCACACAACTGAGCCGTACTGACCACATCGCACGCACTGAGCCGTACTGTAACCAACAACCACCACTGAAGCCATGCTGACACACCACAGCCAATGAACCATGCGACCACCACACAACACTGAACCATGCAACCACCACACCACTGAGCGACCACATGTTATCTGACCACCACACCACTGACCGTACAGACACACGAACCACGGTAGCCGTACTGCCCACCACACCACTGAGCCGTACTGTACCACGCACACCACATGAGAGACCGTACTGAACCACACACACCCTGAGCCGTACTGACCACCAACACCACTGAGCCGTGATCAGACACACCACACCACTGTAGCCGTACTGCGACCACCACACCACTGAGCCTACTGACCACCGCACCACTGAGCCGTACTGAACCACACACACCACTGACCGTTCTGACCACCACACCATCTGAATCCGTACTGAACCACCACACCACTGAGCCGTAACTGACCACCACACCGACTGAGCGGACTGACCACACCACCCCACTGACCCGTAATGACCACCACAACCACTGACCGTACTGACCACCGCACCACTGAGCTCGGACGACCACCCACCCAGCTGAGCCGTATTGTACCCCCCCCCCCCACGCACATCACCACTGCGAGCCTTACTGACCACCACCCACTGAATGCCGTACTTGACCACCTCACCACTGAACCATGCTGACCACCGCAATCACTGAACAAATGCTGACCTACCGAGCTCCACTGAATCCATTACTGACCCACACTCCGCACCACTGGAACCAATGCAGACCACCACACCACTTAACCCGGTGCAGACCACCCTCATCTTATTCTGAACCATGCTGGACTACGCACATCCCTGAACCATGCGACCACCACACACCCACTGAACCAGTACCTGACCACCGACACTTAACCATGGCTGAACACGTACCACTGACACATGCTGACTCACCAACCACTGATCCATAGTGACCACCACACCATCCCTGAACCATGCTTACCTTCGCTCCACTGGAACCATGTAAGGCCACCGCAATCTCCACTAAAACATGCTGTCCACCACACACGGAACCATGCTTGACCACCGCACCACTGACCATGGTAGCTGACGCACTGTACCCAAGGTGAACCATGCAGACCACCATCACCACTGGAACCTAGCTGACCAACGCGATATTCCAGTGTGGCACAATGTCTTCTTTTACCTGCACAAGCTCGCCGCGACGGTCAAGCTTCATAAGAAAACGTAAGTTACTGCTGTCTGCTAAAACATGTTCATTTTCCACTGTAATCTATATTATCCATAATTACTATCTTTTGCATCCCCTTGAATGGTTGCATGATTATTATGTATAATATTAATTGTTATCTATTCATATAATTTTTATATGCTTATATTTGCGATATTAGCTAAATCGTGAATTTATTGCTTTATATTATTTATTTAACTTAGCTTCCTTGTTAGGTAGGATAACATATTATGTGCTCAGTTCTACAGTCTTGATTGTCTAACTATTTGTAATTATCGCTTGTCGCTCGTTATTACGCCGGCTTTGAGACTGTGCTGTCCACGGGGCTAACACGTGATCGAGGGGGGGTGTCTCACCTCACCTGAAGTATTCCAGGAATGGCTAGACTCGCTTGGTGGTTGGGACAGAATTGTCTGTCTCATTATATTGTTAGTTCTGTGAACTTGTTCACAGAACATTGTCTAGACTTAGTGATTTTCGACGTTGTACTGAGGTAGTGTGTTCACATAGACACTCTGAGTAACTCAGATCCTAGCTGTAGCTCTGACCTAACTTGTACTGGTATCTAACTTGCACTGGTATCTAACTTGTACTGGTACACTAAACTTGTACTGGTACCTAACTTGTACTGGTATCTAACTTGTACTGGTATCTAACTTGTATGGTTAATCTAACTTCTACTGGTATTAAACTTGTACTGGTATCTTAACTTGTACTGGTATCTAAACTTGTACTGGTATCTAACTTGTACGGGTATCTAACTTGTACTGGATATCTAATTGTATGGTATCTAACTTCTACTGGTATCTAACTTTTACTGGTATCTAACTTGTACTGGTACTAACTTGTACTGGTATATAACTTGTACTGGTATCTAACTTGTACTGGTATCTAAACGGTTGATACTGGTGTCTGTGTATTATCACAATCGGGATTTTCTTAGCTGAACTTAGATTCAGTAGTTTGGGAGTTTTGTACTTTTGTGGAGGATCTGCAGATGGTCCCTACTTAGTGTCCGTTATATTATCTCTTGTTCCGATTCTGTTGTCACAGTTGCCTTGATTATTGCTAATGGGCTTAGCATTCTTTTGTTGTTCAAGTGGCCAGACTATTCTGATTGCCAGTTGGCAAGAAGTTAGTGTATTGAGGACTTTGTCATTCCTTGTTTAAGATAGTCGAGTCGTGAGACACGAACTATTAGTAGCCACTTACACACACACACACAACTTACTTGTACCATATTTTGTGAAATATCTATTGAATGTTAATGTACCAGGCAGTACTTAAGAATTATAAATGTGATATTGTGCTTTCAGCACAATAATATTGAATACGAGGAGAAGTGATTATTATTTTGAATACTGTGATTATTTAATTTAATTTGATATATACCCTCTAGACTTAATAAATTTTATTAAATTTTAATTCTCTAGTTAGTAGCCTACCAGTTGTAATCCTGAAGCACTATTGAATCATACTGATTCTAATGGATAATTGGACAAGGATACTGACTATATTGTTACGAATACCCAGTAAACAGGCTGGATGCTAGGAAGGCAGTCCTTTCTAGGTATTACCTGGAGATCTCTAAAGCTTTTAGAATCGCGTTTTTGTAACGCTATCTCATAAGGTTTTTCTGTTTAGTATGGGAAGTGTCTAGGATTCTGGTATTTCTTAAGGGAGGATGCTTACCCTTAACTCTGCCTTAAGTTGAAGATACACCTTAAGACATCTCCACTGAATCAGGTAGTTAGTGTATCCTCACAATATCAGGTGGTAACTCCTCTCAATTTCAGGTAACATCCTCCACAATATCAGGTAGTATCCTCACAGTATTCAGGTTAGTATCCTCACAGTATCGGTAGTATCCTCACAGTATCAGGTAGTATCTCAAATATCAGGTAGCATCCTTCACAATATCAGGTAACCATCTCACGATATCAGTTAGCATCCTCACAATTTCAGGTATTATCCTCACATTATCAGGTAACATCCCACAGTATCAGGTAGTATCCTACAGGTATCAGGTTATATCCTCACATATCAGGAACATCCTCACAGTATCAGGTAGTATCCTCCAGTATCAGGTAACATCCTCACAGTATCAGGTAACATCCTTCACTATATCAGGTAACATTCTCACCAATATCAGGTAAATCTCACAGTATCGGTAATTATCCTCACAATATCAGGTAACATCTCACATATCAGGTAACATACTCACAATATCAGGTAACATCTTCACATTATCAGGTAATATCCTCACAATATCAGGTAACAGCCTCACAGTATAAGGTATACATCTCACAGTATCAGGTAATATCCTCAACAATATCAGGTATCTTCACCTCACACAAAATTATAAGGTAAAATCCTCACAGTATCACCCCCGGGTAACTCCTCACAGTATCAGGTTAACATCCTCACAATATCAGATAGCTAGGAAACGGATAAAACATACTAGGCTCGCCTAGTATGCTTCCCCCCCCCCCCCCCCCATCTATCCACAAGCCACAATTCCTCTCTTACCTTTGGGGATGTCACGGAGTGGCAGTCTTGGTGGCTGTAATTACAGACTGTGCAACCCACTCTGTAATTCCACTCACCCGGTTGGTCTCGACTGTACACCATTCTTCATAAAACCAAGTTCCTATTACTGGAATGTCACAAGGTGTGGCCTGAGGTAACTTGACCTCAGGAGAGTGAGGACGACACAGGTGGACTCCTGGGACACGGGAAGGTCCGAATGAAGCTACCTTCGGGAGGTGATCAAAGGGAGGGTGACATAGGAAGCCGCAGGATTGAATCCTGGACTCGTTATCCAGGGATAGGGGTGAGGATACCGGTTGTTAAGGTTGTCTTTGGGGTGTATAGATGGGAAGCACCCATCTCAAGTTCATCTCTCCTGTACACTTTTATGTTCAATCAATAGTTCTGAAACTGCTTCTGACATGTGTATATTTTCGGTATGACTTAAAAATCCCTCCTAAGAAGTGGTATATGTTTTATACATGAAGACAGAAACTACGTCTACAACATCGATCAGAGTGAATACCGAACTTACGAACTTTTTTCTCAATACCGTCCAACAAACCATTGAGAGGAGAGTTTTGGGCCTCTTAGAATCCATTAATACAGTATTTTTACAATATTTAGCATATCATCGTTAAAAGTTTGAAGCCAATACAGTGAGGCATTCTTTTTGGAGCTATATAAATCAGCATCACTATTTATAATAATAATATTCAAATAGTAATAATAATAATTAATAATAATTAATAATAATATAATTATAATTTATAATAATAATTCGTAATTACTACAAGTACCAGTACAAGGTTATACAAGTACATGTAACAAGGTTAATACAAGTACATGTAAAGGTTTACCAAGTACATGTACAAAGGTATACAGTACAGGTAATTGTTACAAGGTATACAAGTACATGTACAAGGTATACAAGTACATGTATAAGGTAATACAAGTAATGTACAAGGTATACAAGTACATGTACAAGGTTTACCCCCAGTACATGTAAAAGGTATACATGTTACATGTACAAGGTATACAAGTACATGTAAACAAGGTATACAGTCTGTATTACATAGGGTATACAAGTACATGTACAAGGTATACAAGTGCATGTACAAGGTATAACAAGTACAAGAAAAACAGGTTACAGTCATGTACAAGGTATACAAGTACATGTACAAGGTATACAAGTACATTGAAAAGGTTACAAGTACATGTACAAGGTATACAAGTCATGTACAAGGTATTACTTCTAGTGCATGTACAAGGTATACAAGTACATGTACAAGGTATACAAGTATGGTACAAGTGTACAAGTACATGAACAAGGTATACCAAGTACTATAAAACAAGGTATAAAAGTACCATGTACAAGGTATAAAATACATTTACAAGGATACAAGTGCATGTACAAGGTTTACATGTACATGTAAAAGGTATACAAAGTACATGTACAAGGTTATACAAGTTACATGTTCAAGGTATACAAAGTGCAATTTACAGGTTATATACAAGTACATGTACAAGGTATACTCAAGCTAATGTACAAGGTATACAAGCAGTGTAACAAGGTATACAAGTACATGTACAAGGTATACAAAGTATCATGTACAAGGGTTTACTACAAGTACATGTACATGGTATACAAGTCCATGTGCAAGGTCTATACAAGTACATGATACAAGGTATACAATGTATCATGTACAAGGTATACAAGTACATTGTACAGTGTATACAAGTTACATGTCAAGTATACATACAATGTACAAGGTATACAAGTACATGTCTCATGGTTATACAAGTCATGTACAAGGTTACAAGTACATGTACAAGGTTATACAAAGTACATGTACAAGGTTATGTTCATGTACATGTACAAGTATACAAGTACATGTACAAGGTATACAAGTACATGTACAAGGTATACAGAGTACATGTACAAGGTATACAAGTACATTGTACAAGGTATAAAGACATGTAACAAGGTTTACAAGTTACATGTACAAGGTATACAAGGACATGTACAAGGTATACAAGTACATGTACAAGGTATACAAGTAACCATGTACAAGGTATACAAGTACTTGCTACAAGGCTATAAACAAGTACATGTTACTGAAGGTATACAAGTTTTAAACATGTAACAAGGTATACAAGTACATGTACAGGTATACAGTACATGTACAAGGTATTACAAAGTACATGTACAAGGTATACAAGTTCATGGTACAAGTATACAAGTACATGTACAAGGTATTACTAGTACATGTACAAGCGTTATACAAGTACATGTACAAGGTTAAAAGTACATGTAAAGGTATACAAGTACATGATACAAGGTATACAAGTACATGTACAAGGGTATACAAGTCATGTACTAGGTATACAGTAACATGTACAAGGTATACAAGTCATGTACATGGTATATCAAGTTCTCATGTACAAGGTATACAAAGTACATGTACAAGCGTATACAAGTACATGTAAAGGGTATACAGGAGGTACATATGTACAAGGTATATCAAAGTACAGTACAAGGTAGTAAAAGTACATTGTACAAGGTATACATAGTACTGTACAAGGTTATACAAGGTACATGTACAAGGTTTACAAACTACTTGTAAAGGTACACAAGTTACATGTACAAGGTTATAAAAGTACTGTAAAAGGTATACAAGTACATGTACAAGGGTATACAAGTACGTACAAGGTGTATACAAGGACATGTACAAGGTATACAAGTTACATGTACACAGGTTATACAAGTACTGTACAAAGGTATACAAGTACATGTACAAGGTATACAAGTACTGTACAAGGTATACAAAGTACATGTACAAGGTATACAAGTACATGTAAAGGTATACAAGGACAAGTACAAGGTTTACAAGTACATGTACAGGTATTACAAGTACATGTACAAGGTATACAGTTACATGTTCAAGGTAGACAATAGTAATGTACAAGGTATACAAGTACCATGTCCAAGGTAATACAAGTACATGTACAAGGTATACAAAGTACATTGTACAAGGTATTACAAGTACATGTGACAAGGTATCATGTACATGTACAAGGTATACAAGTACATGTACAAGTATTACAAGTACAGGTAAAGGTATACAGAACCATAGTGACATCAGTGACATATATTGATCAATATTGATATTGATCAATAACCAAACGCTGCCCTAGCGGGTACAACATCTACCTTGGCTGGAAGCGCCAATGTGTAAGGACTGTGTGATGTGGTGGTCTAAAGCGTTATGCTTTTTCAATCACCATGAGGCGGACCGAAAGAAGCATGGGTTCGACTCCTTGGCTAGTGCTAGTGTGTTGTTATTAATCAATACCTACTCTATAGAAGAGAGTAGAGAGAGAGAGAGAGAGAGAGAGACGAGTGATGTGATGAGAGATGAGAGAGAGAGAGAGAGAGAGAGGAGAGAGAGAGAGAGAGAGCGCAATGAACCACGAAACAAGGTGGTATTAAACCAATTTACCAAACTGTGGAGGCCAGGATTCGACCCCACGACACATTGTCCTGCCTGAAGAGAACAACAACAATGTATGTGTTACCTTATCCATCAGATCCTACAAACCAAAGACGAGCCTAGAGAAACTACACTTGTTTCATGTTGCGAGGACTCTTACGTGGCAGGGGATGTTCAAGGATTTATTTCAGCCTCATCCTGTTGAATACCCGCAGACAGGATCATGTATTCACCTGAGTAGTTCGGCATCGTAGGACATTACATGCGAAAGTCTCCTCTGAGCTAGTGATCACGTGGGCCCGAGCTTTGAACACATAGTAAGATACAAGTGGAAAGGGTAACGGGAGAAGCAAACTGCAAAGAGGGAACTACAACCAGGCGTGAGAACTTACTGCAGAAGATTCAGTGAAAGATGAATTATATGGAAAAATGAATAAAGGAAATAATGAACTACGTAACAACAAAAGGCAAGGACGGCAGAGGGAGAGGTTTGTTCCCAAGGGCGTCAGGGAAAAAGTGGGGAAGGATCTTGTAGTAGGTGTTTCGTGCGTTGTTGTTGTTTCGTTTTTCTTTTTTTTTTTTTTCAGTATATTGTAATTATTTTTTATTATATTTATATTTCCAATTGTCTTCAAATATTATATTGAATATGTCATTGTGTGCCAGTGTTGAATAATATTTGCTTAAAATAATGGCGTCTACTAGGGTTTGCATAGAAAACGTAAAGACTCTTGAGAATTATAGGAAAAAAAATTATTACAAAAAAATAAAAAATTTAAATAAATATTAAACACATAGATATAAGAAAATGAGAATATAAGAAAATAAAAAAAGAAAAATAAATAGGGACTAGAAGAACGAAAGAACAGCCTGGGAAGATTGGATATATAAATCGATCTAAGCTTTGTAGTATTTACATGGGAAAGTAAAAGTCTAGAAAGTATCCAATTTTTGTTTGTGTTCGATATAAATATTGACTTGGAGTACATCATGTCGAAATTATATAGATAAAAAAAATAAATAGACAAATATATAAATTTATTTTAAAGTTAAATAAAGGACTTGATAGAATCTTAGACCTGGTGGTTTTTCTTTTGTTCGTAGTTTGTTCTTTTTCTTTTTTTTATTTTTTTTTTTTTTTTTTTTTTGTTATTATTATTGTATTGTTGTTCTTTGTTTTGGTTAATTAATGTTTTACTTATTATTATCTTTTTTATGTTTTTTTATTTATTTTGGTATTATTGAAGGTTTTTATAGTATATTGTTTTATTTAGGTACGTAATTATTATTTGACGAGTATCGTTTTGAGAGATTTTGTTCGATAAATATTGCCCGTTAGCTTCTTGTGGTCATGGTGGCCCACCATGAGTGCGTTTGGGTTGTTGAGAGGGTGTAAGTTATGTTGAGGTGGTTTTGATATTTAATTAAATAATTATTAGTATTTTGCTTATTATATATGGGTACTAAGATTGTTATAGTTTTTCAAAAATAATTTTATTTTTAAGTTAATTAATATTGAGTCTAGATATAGAAATTAATATTATTTCATACCAAATAAAACTATTAAAGAAGGACTGTAATATAGAATATAAAAAAAAAAAAAGAAAAAAAGTAAAAATAAAACTAATTTAATGTCACGATAAGTAAAATAATCGTATTGAAAAAAAATAAAAAAAAAAAAACGCGTAATTATTGAAAAGAAAATACAAAATAAAAAACAAAAAAAAAAAAAATTGATCAAAGGTATTAGAAAAAATAAATCTATAAATTAAAAGATAGATTGAATTTGTATTTAATAATAAATTGAATTTGAAACGGTAGGTATTAGAATAGGGAATAGAAAAATGAAGAAAAAAGAATAAAATAATATGTATTACATAAAAAAAAATAGGAAATAAAGAACAATTGGATATGACATAAAAGATAATATTTATTAAAGGCAATAGATACGTCGGCCCAAATGGTTTAAGAATGTAGTGAGTCGATTGTGATCTTTTTGAGTTATGTAGTATTATTATTCAAGAGGGAATATGACTTGTACGTAGGTATTTGTACTTATAGAAATTAATTATTAAGATATAAATTAAATTTTTTGCTCGCGTGCGAGTGGGGGTTATTGTTTTTTTATTTTTATTATTTGTTATTTTGTAGCGTGTCTATGTTAGTTTTTTAGTGGATTGTATAGTTGTGATCACTTTCGGCTACTCAACCTGTAAGGGACAGACGTACGTAGGTTTGATTGTTCAACGATGAGAATTATAATTATGAATAAAAAAAAAAGACGAGAGCCTTTTAGAGATCAAAAAAAAAAATAAAAGAAAGTCTTGTGACAAGGGAAAAAAGGAAGACTAGATATAATAAGTAAGACTATCTTAAACAAGAGAAGATAAAAAATAAAAGATTAGGTCGAAAAAAGGACTAGAGTTGTCTCTAGCTATTTATTAAATAGGTAACATAAAAAAATAAGACTTCTAGGAGTAGGATTTGCGTTAGTCGCGCTTTTCTTATTTTGTTTATTTTTCTCTTATTGATCTACTTAATTTTTTTCTTTTTCTTTTTTTTTTTTTATTATTTTATTAAGTCGTGCTGAATTATTATTAAAAAGTAAAATAAAGAACTAGATAGGAACAAAAATTTTACGTAAATTATGACTAGATGAGATACAAATATGTACAATAAATAAGTCTCAATAGATATATTATATTAAAAAAATTAGTAGAAAACAAAAACAAAAAAAAAAAATAAGTGTAGACTAGCTTGAATTAGAGTGTAGAACCATATTTTGGAGTATAAATAGAATAGTAGTACAGTAGTAAGGTTGTAGTGGTTGTAGTTTTTTTGTGGTTCTTCTTTGTTTGTTTCTTTTTTATTATGTATGTGCGGGTGAGTTATATTTTATAAAGTCCATCTGATATTGTTTTTAAAATTAATAATCAATTTTATATATATTTTTTCTTATAAATTTTAGCTTTCAATTATTATTTGTAGTGCCGCAGAGTAAGGCTCGAGGTTAACTAGGATTGTACTTAAGACTATGAGGTTTAAGTATTAAAAAACTTAAAAAAAAAAGTACTTTCAGAGGATGGTACGTGTATAAAGTAGTTTATATAGAATAATTTATATTATATTAATGTCATCCACAAAATAATAACTTGAATAATTTAAAAAAATGGAATAAAAAAAACGAATTAAAAGTAAAAGTAATACATAATAAAAATAAAAATAATTAAGTAAAATGGATAAATAAAATATAAAAAAAAAAAGACTTAGAATAGAAAAAGGAAAATTATAGACTGAAAAAATAAAATCTAAGGATGAATAATTTTAATAAAAAAGATAAGTCCCTAGATTAGGTAAGAATAGATTAATTTGACTTTCTTTGATATGGATAATAATACTACAAAGAAATCATAAAAAAAAAAAGCAATAAATATTGGTAGATAATTAAAAAATAAAAGAAAAGAAAAGGGACTAGTACACCGAGATTATAGGTTGTATTGTCGTTCGCTAGTTCGAAGCCCCACCCGCCACGGCGGTGTGTTCATGTAAACGTCAGGTTAGTTATAAATTATTGTTTTAGACTTGATCGTTGTCGTATTTTTTGATTGTTTGTCTCAGTATGTGTTATGGTGGTGAGGTTCGTGTGTCTCGTTGTTTTTTTTTGTACGGGTGTGTGTTCAGTCACTCCACACCTCGTGAAAGCCCGGGAGGGTGATGTTCTTCCTCCCTTTTTCTTCTCACTTGTACAACAATTTATTATTTTCTTGCGTGTTAGGGAGGGAATCTTAAAATTAAATACATATAAATATAATTTAATAAAAAAAAAATTAAAGACTGTCTCGTACTTGTACGTCGGCAAAGCCCTTGGCTGGCTTTGGATTCGAATGGTAAAAGTCTTCTTTTCATGGATAGAAATCGAATATCAACCCACATTAATCATGTTACTTTCAAGTCTAGATGAGGTGGTAAATTTTTAATTCTAGTATTGGTACTTATACTTCTTTTTGTTTTATTTTATAGGATATATTATAAAAAATAATGTTAAAATCTTAATTTTTAAGAAAAAATTATTTAAAATAGAATATATAATAAATTAATATGACGAGAGGGCAGCTTGTTTAGTGTAGTAAAGAAGTTAAGAAAAAAAATTATTATGTACTTTATTGTCTAGTTGTTAGTAAGTAAAGAACGATCGCAATCTTGAACGGGTTATATCTTATTTTACATATTTTTAAATTTTATTATATTTTCTTTGTCTAGACGATTCATGTGGAGGTTGGTTAGTACTCGTTATGGCATGATTCATTTAGTATAAAGGAACGAGCATGGCTCCTGTTACGCATTGCTTCCCTTTTGTTCGACTTTGCCACCGCATTACCTTGAATAGGATTGACCTTCGCCTCCTCTCTGTGGCGTTTCTTGTCTACAGGGGTGAGTACAGCCTATTTGACCTCCTTTTCCCCTTGGGTAGTAGACAGAATCGAAATCGAGCACATTGCCGCTCAAGTGTATTTCTTCTAGTGGGGTGTTCATCGTGTTTGTGTTTTTGTGAACGTTGGTGGAGGTATCGTTTATAGGTGTAGAGTGTATTCTGGGTAATAGATGGGTTGTGTGACTACATAGATTTTTAGTTAGAATTTGGCAGACTTTGTCTTGTAGCTAGTATGTTTTTTTCTTTTTTTTCTTTTTTTTTTTATTTTGGTTATTTTTGGTTTGTACGTTAATCATCTTTGTTTTTCTTTGTCGCTTGTACGTTGGGTCTTGTTTTTTTGCCACATGTTCTATACCTTGTAGCCACCCCTTGCGCTCGCTCCGCGAGTTGACTTAAGTTTTTTTTTTAGTATTGTTGTGTAGTATTTTTGAGTATAATAATATTTATTATTTGAATTTTTGTTGTATTTTTAGTATTATTATTAAATTTTATACATTAAGTATATGGGATTTGATCGATTCTTGCATAACTGGCGCGGTTTATGTTTTTCAGTTTATGCACTTGTCCTTGAGGCTTTAGACAAGGCCTCGGATCGTGGTCTGTAGTGAATTAATTTCATAGACTTAGTGTAAGAATTGGGTTACTTGACGTTTCTTTGTCTGTTCGTTAATGTGTTCGTGGTGTCGGTGGTTGTGTTTTTTTTTGTAGTGTTTGTCGTGTTTGTTTTTGTGAGTTTTTTTATTCCCCTCGTTTTTTTTTTTTTTTTTTTTTTTTCGTAGTGGTGTATCGTGGTGTGTTCGGTGTGCTCTGTGTTATGTTTCTCTTTTGTAGAAATGCCCAGGGGGCGGCGTTGTGGTTTGTCACATCTGTCTTTTGTTAGCGAAAGAGAGGGAGGGCCACTTTTTTTTGTTAGGGATTTTTGTGAAAGGGGGGGGGCTCGGGGGGGGTGCAGGAGTAGGGGGGGAGGTTTTTTTTGAAAGAGTAGCAGAGGGGAGTGGGTATGCCTAGAAGGGGTGTGCGGCCAAAGG
The DNA here is from genome assembly GCF_026875155.1 of Cherax quadricarinatus. Classification (NCBI taxonomy): domain Eukaryota; kingdom Metazoa; phylum Arthropoda; class Malacostraca; order Decapoda; family Parastacidae; genus Cherax; species Cherax quadricarinatus. Next base: position 430,457 of record NC_069466.1, on the reverse strand, counting down.
GATAGAAAAGGGGATCAGAGGGTCTGAACGAGCGCCGGGGTCCAAGTGCGACGGTGGGGAGAGGAACCACGTGTGTTGGTTAAGATAGGGTTTAGTAGGCCCTTGGGTTGCACCCGACAACGGGAGAGGGGGAACTAAGGGAAGAGGGCGGACGGGGGGGACAAGGGAGCGAAGAGAGGGCCGGAGGACCCGCGGACGACAGTCACTTGGGACGGCCTTTGAGTTGGGGTTTGATATTGTAGATTGCACGTGTTAGCGCGGGTGTGTGTGGGAGTTGATTTTTTTTTCTTTTATTTTTTTTTGTTTGTTTTTATCTTTTTTTTTATTTTGTTTCATTTTTTTTTTTATCTCTTTTTTATTGTTCTTTCTTTTTTTTGTTTATTTCTTGATCTTTTTATTTTTTATTTTTCTTTATTTTTTTTTTTTCATTTTGTCTTTTTTTTTTTTTCCTTTTTTTTTTTTCTAGTCGTGAGGTATTTTTTTCTTTTCTTGTAGTGAAGTCGACTGTGTTTACCGTGATTGACTTGGTCAGTGTTTACGTGACCGGGAAGGCGCACTTGGCAACAGCGGGGTGGGGGGGGGGGGGTAAGGGTAGGGTTGTTGTGGTCTCGCGGTTCTGTCATCCTGGCTTGTTGCGTTTCTGATGTTGGTGCAGGGGGTTTGGTTTGTGTGGGTCTGTTTTTTGCGGTTTTATTTTTTTTGCTTTTTTTTTTTTATTTCTTTTTTCTTTTAGGTGTTCCAGAGGTCGCCGGCAGGGTATGGATGCCTTACAGCAGGTGGGGCGGCTCTTTTTTTTTTTTTTTTTTGTTGTTTTTGGTTCCTTTTTTCCTTTTATTGTGGGGTTGGTGTGGGGTTGTGCAGGGTCTGGTTGGTTTGTTCTCGGTGTGGGGATTTAGTTTTTTTGTGTAGGTTGTTTTTTTTCGTTTGTTTCTTCTTTTGTTTTTTTTCTAGGTTTTGGTTTTTTTTGGTTTTGGTTCCTTTTTGTTTTTGTTTTGTTTCTTGTTGTTGTGTTATTTTCTTGTTGTTGTCTTTTAGGACGTCCGTTGTGGTCGGCGTGAATTCTAATAAGCGTGGGTCATTCTTGTGGGTGGTGGTCTTCAATCTTGTGTCTGTTTTTTTGGTCGGTCTTTTTAGTGGTAACGGTGATTTTTTTTTCTTTTTTCCGTTTTTTTTTTTTTGATTTTTTTCAGATCTTTTTTCTTTGTTTTTGAGATCTTTTATTTTTTTTTTTTTTTTCTCTCTTTTTTTTTGGGTGTGCGGGTTGGTGTGGAGGTGTTTAGTCTTGGTCGGGTTCGGTTGAAGGTGGAAGGGGGTGTTGTTTGGCTTGGATTGGCGGTTGGTTGTGGCTGTGCTTTGAGATGGATGAGTGGTATCTGGTCGCGGTGGGGGAGGTGTGGTTTGGCGTTTGCGGGGTGTTCCCCGGTGTAGTTGGTGTGTTGTGGGTCTGGTGGCGGGGGGGTTCATGAGTGTGAGTGTGGGTTGGGGGGGGGGGTGGCTGATGTTGTGGAGGTGTAGGCTTTGTTGTTGGGGTGGTGTTTTGCAGGGGGGGGTGGGTGTTGTGGTTGGCGTCTGTGTGGGTGCGTTTTTTTTTTTTAGACGAAAGAAAAAAAGAAAAAAATAAAAAAAACATAAAAATAAAACAAAAAAAAAAAATTAAAAAAAAAAAAAAAATATAAAAAAATATGGAATTATTTTTTTTTATATAATATTAATAAATAATTTTTTAAAGAGTACAGATACCAGAAAGACAAAGGATCCGGGGAGAAACAATTTATAGGTAGGGAAAAAGGGAACAAATTAACGAGATCAGTTTGGTAGCCAGAATCATGAGTAAAATTTTTTTTTGTATGCACCAGAGATAAGGAGGGATTAAAGGCACTGCCCCACCACACCCACTGGCAGAGCCCACACAAGGGTAAAGACGGCACCAGCGACAGCAGCCCAGTTACGTCAGGACACCCAGCGACTCTGCCCAGCAGCGACAGCACCAGGGCACAACAGCGGTCATCCACCCCACTAGCGACTCCAAGTCACAGCCCCACCCACTCACAGACACGCCATCCCAGTTCGAAAAAAAATAGACCATAGCATCCGTGTTGGGTTGGGTGTGAATCCTTAGAGAGAGGACAGCAGAGACAGCTTGTAGGAGAGTGACGCTGAGGTGTTTGCAGTACGAGTCCACAAATAATGCGACAGAGTGATGCAGGATGCGTGAAGAGAGCAGGTGAATGAGATGTCGCCCAGGTCGTATGTGTGTTCGCGGTTGGTGGTTTGTCGGGCCAGAAGTTTGTTGGTCTATCTTTTGGTTGGTTGCGTATGGTGTGTGGGTTTTGGTTGGGTCGGCGCAAGCTGGTTCGCGGGGTGGGGGCGGAGGAATGGTTATTGGTGAGGGGTGGCGATGTTAATGGCTGTGGGTGCACTGGTTCTTCGCTGTTGGTTGCGAGCTGGTCGCGGCCACACACTGGTGTGTGTTGGTTGGAGTTGGTGTGTGGGTTCAGGTGGCGTGGGGTGGTGGGTGGGGGTATGTGGGGGGCGAGGGGGGGGATGCTCGGGGTTGGTGTGTTGGTGCTGTGTTGTGTTTGTCCCGATCGAGGGTGCGCCTGAGCCCTGTTTAGTAGTCTAGGTAAGTCCAGTTGTCTCTATAGTTGTGTTACGTCTCAGTTGTTATGTTTATAAAGTGTTTAGTCAAGTTATGCTTAAAGCGTCAGTAGTAGTAGTTTAGTTAACAAAACCTTTCAGCAATTAATTGACCCACAACTCGGCACACCCTACAAGAAAATATTCAAATCATAAAATTATAGATGATCACTTGTGACATGGTTTTGTTTCTTTTTTCAATTTTTTTTTCTTTTTTCTCTTTCATTTGCGCAAACACTATGGACACCCCACGCTAATTAATTTAGACACATGTGACAAATTTGTGCAATCTCTCTTGATTGGACTGATGTATGCCCACACTGTGGCGTCATCAAGTCAATAAATTGGTGTGTGTGTTGTGTTGGGGTGGGGGTCTTGGTTTGGCCGTGTTAGTGCATGGTGGTTAGGTTGTTTGGATTTTGGTGGCTGGGGTGGAGGCTGGGTGTCGGCGGTTTGGGGGGTGGCGGGGGGTCTCTTCTTTGGCGGGGAGGTTGGTTTCCGGGGTCCTCATGGCCCTGGGGGTTGGTTCTTGGTGTATGTGTTTCTCTGTGATTGGTTGGAGGCGGCGGCTGTGGGTGGGCGGGGGTGGTACTGGGGGGGGTGTGGTCTGACGTGGGCTTCCGGGGCGCCGCTGGTTTGTCCCGTGTACTGAGTTGGGGGGGTGGGTTGGCGGGTTATGCGGCCGGGAAGGGGCCGAACGACTGCGGGGGGATCGGGGGGGTTGCTTGTTCTCTGGTGGGTGGGTTAGGGAGGGGTGTCTGGGGGTGGCGGGGGGTTATAGGGGGTTCGGTGGGTGGTGGATGGTCGGGGGTGGGGGGGCGTTGGGGTTGGTTCCTTTGTTTGGTGTGTGGTTTCGGATCTTCGGCGTGGGGGAATGGGGGGGCTGTGAGGTCTTTGAGGGGGAGGGTGGGGGGTCTGGGTGCACTGCTGGTGTGGGGTCTGGGGGGGGGGGTTTGTGTGGGGGGGTTTGGTGGTTCGGGGCCGGGGGCTAGCATGGTTCTCCGCGGGCCTGGGGTGGGGAGGGCTTAGATAATTCGCACTGCGGGGTGGGGGTTTGGGGTGTAGGTGGGAGGCTGGGGCTGGGGGTGGGTGGTTGGTGGGGTGGGTGTGGGGTGGTTTGGGGGATGGGGGGGGCTGGGGGTTTGGTGGGTGGGGGGGGGGTTGGTTGGGTTCGGTCTATGGTTCTTGGGTCATGTGGTGGTCTGGGGTCGATTTGGGGGGGGTTGGTTTGGGTTCGGGAGCGTATCGGGGGTTGGGGGGCGTGTGGGTTTGTGATCTTCTTTTGTGTTCTTGATTGCTGTTGATGGTACCCCGTGGGTGTTGGCGGGGGGGTTGGTGTTGTTTTAGGTGGGGGCCCTGTGGGGGGGGGTTTGTGGTTTGGGGTGGTATTGGGGCTTCGGGGGCGGGGTGGGTGTTGGGGTGGGGGGGGGGGTTTGTGGGGGGGGGGGGTTTGTGGGGGGCCGGGGAGGGGGTTTGCGGTTGGTTGGTGGTCTGGCTCGCGGTTGGGTTGAATTGGTGTGAGTTGGTTTAGGGATGTGGTTAGGTTTGGTGGGGTGGGGGGCCGGGCTTGATGGGGCGCGAGTTGGTTGGTTGGGGTTGTGCTGGTTGGTGGGGGACTGCGGGGTTCGGGGGTTTGGTGGGGGGGGTTGTTGGGTAGGTGCGGCCTGGGGGGGTCTGGTTCCGGTTTTTGATTGCGTTGGTGGGTTCGAGGTTTTCGGTCTGTTTTTTCTGGCTTTGTGGCTTGGTGGCTTGGGGGGCGTGGGGGGGGGGGGGGGGGGGGTTGGGTTGGTCGGGGGTCGCTGGAGGGGGGGGGGGGTTATGGTTTGGTTGTGTTGGGGGCTTTGGGGCTGTTGGGTTTTTGTGGGGTGGGGTTTTTGTGGGTTGTAGGTATGTAAACAAAAAAGAAGTTAAAGTCAGTAAGTTTGGTTGTGCGACGTTTGAGTTTGTGGTGGGATTTAAGGAGCGGCAAATATGGCGGAGTAGTGGCGGGAAGAGGGGGGTGCCGGCGTGGGGGGGGTGGTGGGGGGGAGGGGGTAACCACGGGGGCTGGGGGGGGTTTATGGTATGGTTGTTGGGCTTGGAACAGAGCAGAAAGATGGGGGTGGGGGGTTGCGGGGGTCGATGGAGCCGGGTGGGGCGGGGCGCGGGGGAGGAGTGGATCCGATGGTCATGGGCCGCGGTGCGGCGATATTCCAGTGTGGCACAATGTCTTCTTTTACCTGCACAAGCTCGCCGCGACGGTCAAGCTTCATAAGAAAACGTAAGTTACTGCTGTCTGCTAAAACATGTTCATTTTCCACTGTAATCTATATTATCCATAATTACTATCTTTTGCATCCCCTTGAATGGTTGCATGATTATTATGTATAATATTAATTGTTATCTATTCATATAATTTTTATATGCTTATATTTGCGATATTAGCTAAATCGTGAATTTATTGCTTTATATTATTTATTTAACTTAGCTTCCTTGTTAGGTAGGATAACATATTATGTGCTCAGTTCTACAGTCTTGATTGTCTAACTATTTGTAATTATCGCTTGTCGCTCGTTATTACGCCGGCTTTGAGACTGTGCTGTCCACGGGGCTAACACGTGATCGAGGGGGGGTGTCTCACCTCACCTGAAGTATTCCAGGAATGGCTAGACTCGCTTGGTGGTTGGGACAGAATTGTCTGTCTCATTATATTGTTAGTTCTGTGAACTTGTTCACAGAACATTGTCTAGACTTAGTGATTTTCGACGTTGTACTGAGGTAGTGTGTTCACATAGACACTCTGAGTAACTCAGATCCTAGCTGTAGCTCTGACCTAACTTGTACTGGTATCTAACTTGCACTGGTATCTAACTTGTACTGGTACACTAAACTTGTACTGGTACCTAACTTGTACTGGTATCTAACTTGTACTGGTATCTAACTTGTATGGTTAATCTAACTTCTACTGGTATTAAACTTGTACTGGTATCTTAACTTGTACTGGTATCTAAACTTGTACTGGTATCTAACTTGTACGGGTATCTAACTTGTACTGGATATCTAATTGTATGGTATCTAACTTCTACTGGTATCTAACTTTTACTGGTATCTAACTTGTACTGGTACTAACTTGTACTGGTATATAACTTGTACTGGTATCTAACTTGTACTGGTATCTAAACGGTTGATACTGGTGTCTGTGTATTATCACAATCGGGATTTTCTTAGCTGAACTTAGATTCAGTAGTTTGGGAGTTTTGTACTTTTGTGGAGGATCTGCAGATGGTCCCTACTTAGTGTCCGTTATATTATCTCTTGTTCCGATTCTGTTGTCACAGTTGCCTTGATTATTGCTAATGGGCTTAGCATTCTTTTGTTGTTCAAGTGGCCAGACTATTCTGATTGCCAGTTGGCAAGAAGTTAGTGTATTGAGGACTTTGTCATTCCTTGTTTAAGATAGTCGAGTCGTGAGACACGAACTATTAGTAGCCACTTACACACACACACACAACTTACTTGTACCATATTTTGTGAAATATCTATTGAATGTTAATGTACCAGGCAGTACTTAAGAATTATAAATGTGATATTGTGCTTTCAGCACAATAATATTGAATACGAGGAGAAGTGATTATTATTTTGAATACTGTGATTATTTAATTTAATTTGATATATACCCTCTAGACTTAATAAATTTTATTAAATTTTAATTCTCTAGTTAGTAGCCTACCAGTTGTAATCCTGAAGCACTATTGAATCATACTGATTCTAATGGATAATTGGACAAGGATACTGACTATATTGTTACGAATACCCAGTAAACAGGCTGGATGCTAGGAAGGCAGTCCTTTCTAGGTATTACCTGGAGATCTCTAAAGCTTTTAGAATCGCGTTTTTGTAACGCTATCTCATAAGGTTTTTCTGTTTAGTATGGGAAGTGTCTAGGATTCTGGTATTTCTTAAGGGAGGATGCTTACCCTTAACTCTGCCTTAAGTTGAAGATACACCTTAAGACATCTCCACTGAATCAGGTAGTTAGTGTATCCTCACAATATCAGGTGGTAACTCCTCTCAATTTCAGGTAACATCCTCCACAATATCAGGTAGTATCCTCACAGTATTCAGGTTAGTATCCTCACAGTATCGGTAGTATCCTCACAGTATCAGGTAGTATCTCAAATATCAGGTAGCATCCTTCACAATATCAGGTAACCATCTCACGATATCAGTTAGCATCCTCACAATTTCAGGTATTATCCTCACATTATCAGGTAACATCCCACAGTATCAGGTAGTATCCTACAGGTATCAGGTTATATCCTCACATATCAGGAACATCCTCACAGTATCAGGTAGTATCCTCCAGTATCAGGTAACATCCTCACAGTATCAGGTAACATCCTTCACTATATCAGGTAACATTCTCACCAATATCAGGTAAATCTCACAGTATCGGTAATTATCCTCACAATATCAGGTAACATCTCACATATCAGGTAACATACTCACAATATCAGGTAACATCTTCACATTATCAGGTAATATCCTCACAATATCAGGTAACAGCCTCACAGTATAAGGTATACATCTCACAGTATCAGGTAATATCCTCAACAATATCAGGTATCTTCACCTCACACAAAATTATAAGGTAAAATCCTCACAGTATCACCCCCGGGTAACTCCTCACAGTATCAGGTTAACATCCTCACAATATCAGATAGCTAGGAAACGGATAAAACATACTAGGCTCGCCTAGTATGCTTCCCCCCCCCCCCCCCCCATCTATCCACAAGCCACAATTCCTCTCTTACCTTTGGGGATGTCACGGAGTGGCAGTCTTGGTGGCTGTAATTACAGACTGTGCAACCCACTCTGTAATTCCACTCACCCGGTTGGTCTCGACTGTACACCATTCTTCATAAAACCAAGTTCCTATTACTGGAATGTCACAAGGTGTGGCCTGAGGTAACTTGACCTCAGGAGAGTGAGGACGACACAGGTGGACTCCTGGGACACGGGAAGGTCCGAATGAAGCTACCTTCGGGAGGTGATCAAAGGGAGGGTGACATAGGAAGCCGCAGGATTGAATCCTGGACTCGTTATCCAGGGATAGGGGTGAGGATACCGGTTGTTAAGGTTGTCTTTGGGGTGTATAGATGGGAAGCACCCATCTCAAGTTCATCTCTCCTGTACACTTTTATGTTCAATCAATAGTTCTGAAACTGCTTCTGACATGTGTATATTTTCGGTATGACTTAAAAATCCCTCCTAAGAAGTGGTATATGTTTTATACATGAAGACAGAAACTACGTCTACAACATCGATCAGAGTGAATACCGAACTTACGAACTTTTTTCTCAATACCGTCCAACAAACCATTGAGAGGAGAGTTTTGGGCCTCTTAGAATCCATTAATACAGTATTTTTACAATATTTAGCATATCATCGTTAAAAGTTTGAAGCCAATACAGTGAGGCATTCTTTTTGGAGCTATATAAATCAGCATCACTATTTATAATAATAATATTCAAATAGTAATAATAATAATTAATAATAATTAATAATAATATAATTATAATTTATAATAATAATTCGTAATTACTACAAGTACCAGTACAAGGTTATACAAGTACATGTAACAAGGTTAATACAAGTACATGTAAAGGTTTACCAAGTACATGTACAAAGGTATACAGTACAGGTAATTGTTACAAGGTATACAAGTACATGTACAAGGTATACAAGTACATGTATAAGGTAATACAAGTAATGTACAAGGTATACAAGTACATGTACAAGGTTTACCCCCAGTACATGTAAAAGGTATACATGTTACATGTACAAGGTATACAAGTACATGTAAACAAGGTATACAGTCTGTATTACATAGGGTATACAAGTACATGTACAAGGTATACAAGTGCATGTACAAGGTATAACAAGTACAAGAAAAACAGGTTACAGTCATGTACAAGGTATACAAGTACATGTACAAGGTATACAAGTACATTGAAAAGGTTACAAGTACATGTACAAGGTATACAAGTCATGTACAAGGTATTACTTCTAGTGCATGTACAAGGTATACAAGTACATGTACAAGGTATACAAGTATGGTACAAGTGTACAAGTACATGAACAAGGTATACCAAGTACTATAAAACAAGGTATAAAAGTACCATGTACAAGGTATAAAATACATTTACAAGGATACAAGTGCATGTACAAGGTTTACATGTACATGTAAAAGGTATACAAAGTACATGTACAAGGTTATACAAGTTACATGTTCAAGGTATACAAAGTGCAATTTACAGGTTATATACAAGTACATGTACAAGGTATACTCAAGCTAATGTACAAGGTATACAAGCAGTGTAACAAGGTATACAAGTACATGTACAAGGTATACAAAGTATCATGTACAAGGGTTTACTACAAGTACATGTACATGGTATACAAGTCCATGTGCAAGGTCTATACAAGTACATGATACAAGGTATACAATGTATCATGTACAAGGTATACAAGTACATTGTACAGTGTATACAAGTTACATGTCAAGTATACATACAATGTACAAGGTATACAAGTACATGTCTCATGGTTATACAAGTCATGTACAAGGTTACAAGTACATGTACAAGGTTATACAAAGTACATGTACAAGGTTATGTTCATGTACATGTACAAGTATACAAGTACATGTACAAGGTATACAAGTACATGTACAAGGTATACAGAGTACATGTACAAGGTATACAAGTACATTGTACAAGGTATAAAGACATGTAACAAGGTTTACAAGTTACATGTACAAGGTATACAAGGACATGTACAAGGTATACAAGTACATGTACAAGGTATACAAGTAACCATGTACAAGGTATACAAGTACTTGCTACAAGGCTATAAACAAGTACATGTTACTGAAGGTATACAAGTTTTAAACATGTAACAAGGTATACAAGTACATGTACAGGTATACAGTACATGTACAAGGTATTACAAAGTACATGTACAAGGTATACAAGTTCATGGTACAAGTATACAAGTACATGTACAAGGTATTACTAGTACATGTACAAGCGTTATACAAGTACATGTACAAGGTTAAAAGTACATGTAAAGGTATACAAGTACATGATACAAGGTATACAAGTACATGTACAAGGGTATACAAGTCATGTACTAGGTATACAGTAACATGTACAAGGTATACAAGTCATGTACATGGTATATCAAGTTCTCATGTACAAGGTATACAAAGTACATGTACAAGCGTATACAAGTACATGTAAAGGGTATACAGGAGGTACATATGTACAAGGTATATCAAAGTACAGTACAAGGTAGTAAAAGTACATTGTACAAGGTATACATAGTACTGTACAAGGTTATACAAGGTACATGTACAAGGTTTACAAACTACTTGTAAAGGTACACAAGTTACATGTACAAGGTTATAAAAGTACTGTAAAAGGTATACAAGTACATGTACAAGGGTATACAAGTACGTACAAGGTGTATACAAGGACATGTACAAGGTATACAAGTTACATGTACACAGGTTATACAAGTACTGTACAAAGGTATACAAGTACATGTACAAGGTATACAAGTACTGTACAAGGTATACAAAGTACATGTACAAGGTATACAAGTACATGTAAAGGTATACAAGGACAAGTACAAGGTTTACAAGTACATGTACAGGTATTACAAGTACATGTACAAGGTATACAGTTACATGTTCAAGGTAGACAATAGTAATGTACAAGGTATACAAGTACCATGTCCAAGGTAATACAAGTACATGTACAAGGTATACAAAGTACATTGTACAAGGTATTACAAGTACATGTGACAAGGTATCATGTACATGTACAAGGTATACAAGTACATGTACAAGTATTACAAGTACAGGTAAAGGTATACAGAACCATAGTGACATCAGTGACATATATTGATCAATATTGATATTGATCAATAACCAAACGCTGCCCTAGCGGGTACAACATCTACCTTGGCTGGAAGCGCCAATGTGTAAGGACTGTGTGATGTGGTGGTCTAAAGCGTTATGCTTTTTCAATCACCATGAGGCGGACCGAAAGAAGCATGGGTTCGACTCCTTGGCTAGTGCTAGTGTGTTGTTATTAATCAATACCTACTCTATAGAAGAGAGTAGAGAGAGAGAGAGAGAGAGAGAGACGAGTGATGTGATGAGAGATGAGAGAGAGAGAGAGAGAGAGAGGAGAGAGAGAGAGAGAGAGCGCAATGAACCACGAAACAAGGTGGTATTAAACCAATTTACCAAACTGTGGAGGCCAGGATTCGACCCCACGACACATTGTCCTGCCTGAAGAGAACAACAACAATGTATGTGTTACCTTATCCATCAGATCCTACAAACCAAAGACGAGCCTAGAGAAACTACACTTGTTTCATGTTGCGAGGACTCTTACGTGGCAGGGGATGTTCAAGGATTTATTTCAGCCTCATCCTGTTGAATACCCGCAGACAGGATCATGTATTCACCTGAGTAGTTCGGCATCGTAGGACATTACATGCGAAAGTCTCCTCTGAGCTAGTGATCACGTGGGCCCGAGCTTTGAACACATAGTAAGATACAAGTGGAAAGGGTAACGGGAGAAGCAAACTGCAAAGAGGGAACTACAACCAGGCGTGAGAACTTACTGCAGAAGATTCAGTGAAAGATGAATTATATGGAAAAATGAATAAAGGAAATAATGAACTACGTAACAACAAAAGGCAAGGACGGCAGAGGGAGAGGTTTGTTCCCAAGGGCGTCAGGGAAAAAGTGGGGAAGGATCTTGTAGTAGGTGTTTCGTGCGTTGTTGTTGTTTCGTTTTTCTTTTTTTTTTTTTTCAGTATATTGTAATTATTTTTTATTATATTTATATTTCCAATTGTCTTCAAATATTATATTGAATATGTCATTGTGTGCCAGTGTTGAATAATATTTGCTTAAAATAATGGCGTCTACTAGGGTTTGCATAGAAAACGTAAAGACTCTTGAGAATTATAGGAAAAAAAATTATTACAAAAAAATAAAAAATTTAAATAAATATTAAACACATAGATATAAGAAAATGAGAATATAAGAAAATAAAAAAAGAAAAATAAATAGGGACTAGAAGAACGAAAGAACAGCCTGGGAAGATTGGATATATAAATCGATCTAAGCTTTGTAGTATTTACATGGGAAAGTAAAAGTCTAGAAAGTATCCAATTTTTGTTTGTGTTCGATATAAATATTGACTTGGAGTACATCATGTCGAAATTATATAGATAAAAAAAATAAATAGACAAATATATAAATTTATTTTAAAGTTAAATAAAGGACTTGATAGAATCTTAGACCTGGTGGTTTTTCTTTTGTTCGTAGTTTGTTCTTTTTCTTTTTTTTATTTTTTTTTTTTTTTTTTTTTTGTTATTATTATTGTATTGTTGTTCTTTGTTTTGGTTAATTAATGTTTTACTTATTATTATCTTTTTTATGTTTTTTTATTTATTTTGGTATTATTGAAGGTTTTTATAGTATATTGTTTTATTTAGGTACGTAATTATTATTTGACGAGTATCGTTTTGAGAGATTTTGTTCGATAAATATTGCCCGTTAGCTTCTTGTGGTCATGGTGGCCCACCATGAGTGCGTTTGGGTTGTTGAGAGGGTGTAAGTTATGTTGAGGTGGTTTTGATATTTAATTAAATAATTATTAGTATTTTGCTTATTATATATGGGTACTAAGATTGTTATAGTTTTTCAAAAATAATTTTATTTTTAAGTTAATTAATATTGAGTCTAGATATAGAAATTAATATTATTTCATACCAAATAAAACTATTAAAGAAGGACTGTAATATAGAATATAAAAAAAAAAAAAGAAAAAAAGTAAAAATAAAACTAATTTAATGTCACGATAAGTAAAATAATCGTATTGAAAAAAAATAAAAAAAAAAAAACGCGTAATTATTGAAAAGAAAATACAAAATAAAAAACAAAAAAAAAAAAAATTGATCAAAGGTATTAGAAAAAATAAATCTATAAATTAAAAGATAGATTGAATTTGTATTTAATAATAAATTGAATTTGAAACGGTAGGTATTAGAATAGGGAATAGAAAAATGAAGAAAAAAGAATAAAATAATATGTATTACATAAAAAAAAATAGGAAATAAAGAACAATTGGATATGACATAAAAGATAATATTTATTAAAGGCAATAGATACGTCGGCCCAAATGGTTTAAGAATGTAGTGAGTCGATTGTGATCTTTTTGAGTTATGTAGTATTATTATTCAAGAGGGAATATGACTTGTACGTAGGTATTTGTACTTATAGAAATTAATTATTAAGATATAAATTAAATTTTTTGCTCGCGTGCGAGTGGGGGTTATTGTTTTTTTATTTTTATTATTTGTTATTTTGTAGCGTGTCTATGTTAGTTTTTTAGTGGATTGTATAGTTGTGATCACTTTCGGCTACTCAACCTGTAAGGGACAGACGTACGTAGGTTTGATTGTTCAACGATGAGAATTATAATTATGAATAAAAAAAAAAGACGAGAGCCTTTTAGAGATCAAAAAAAAAAATAAAAGAAAGTCTTGTGACAAGGGAAAAAAGGAAGACTAGATATAATAAGTAAGACTATCTTAAACAAGAGAAGATAAAAAATAAAAGATTAGGTCGAAAAAAGGACTAGAGTTGTCTCTAGCTATTTATTAAATAGGTAACATAAAAAAATAAGACTTCTAGGAGTAGGATTTGCGTTAGTCGCGCTTTTCTTATTTTGTTTATTTTTCTCTTATTGATCTACTTAATTTTTTTCTTTTTCTTTTTTTTTTTTTATTATTTTATTAAGTCGTGCTGAATTATTATTAAAAAGTAAAATAAAGAACTAGATAGGAACAAAAATTTTACGTAAATTATGACTAGATGAGATACAAATATGTACAATAAATAAGTCTCAATAGATATATTATATTAAAAAAATTAGTAGAAAACAAAAACAAAAAAAAAAAATAAGTGTAGACTAGCTTGAATTAGAGTGTAGAACCATATTTTGGAGTATAAATAGAATAGTAGTACAGTAGTAAGGTTGTAGTGGTTGTAGTTTTTTTGTGGTTCTTCTTTGTTTGTTTCTTTTTTATTATGTATGTGCGGGTGAGTTATATTTTATAAAGTCCATCTGATATTGTTTTTAAAATTAATAATCAATTTTATATATATTTTTTCTTATAAATTTTAGCTTTCAATTATTATTTGTAGTGCCGCAGAGTAAGGCTCGAGGTTAACTAGGATTGTACTTAAGACTATGAGGTTTAAGTATTAAAAAACTTAAAAAAAAAAGTACTTTCAGAGGATGGTACGTGTATAAAGTAGTTTATATAGAATAATTTATATTATATTAATGTCATCCACAAAATAATAACTTGAATAATTTAAAAAAATGGAATAAAAAAAACGAATTAAAAGTAAAAGTAATACATAATAAAAATAAAAATAATTAAGTAAAATGGATAAATAAAATATAAAAAAAAAAAGACTTAGAATAGAAAAAGGAAAATTATAGACTGAAAAAATAAAATCTAAGGATGAATAATTTTAATAAAAAAGATAAGTCCCTAGATTAGGTAAGAATAGATTAATTT
>NC_069466.1:307114-415662 GCF_026875155.1 Cherax quadricarinatus | reverse complement strand
CTGAATGTAAAAGGTGTCGTGTGGGGAGGTATTGGAACGAAAAGCATTTTGGAATTTGTGAGTAAAAGGGAGAATTGGGAGGGAGTAGGTAGGGGGGAGCGGGAATAGCGGAAGGGGGGCAGGTAGGTAGGAAATAAATGTCATGGTGACCACCACGCCCAACTAGGTGGTAATATGACATGTCAGTGGGACACCCCGAACTCGGTAGGTAAGTAGGGACATGTCGGGTGCCCACCAGACCAGGTAGGGGGGTATGACAGGTCAGGGGTGACCCCACACACTCGGTAGGTTTATGACGGCAGTGGTGACACCCCGACACTCAGGTGGGTGGAAAATGACATGTCGTGGTGCCCCACGCCCCTAGGTAGGTAGGTAGACATGTCAGGGGGTGACACCACGACACTCAGGTGGGTAAGTATGAATGTATGGTGACCACCACACACTCAGGTAGGGAGGTATGCGGTCGTGGGACCACCACGAACTTCAGGTAGGTGGGTATAAGGGTCAGTGGTGACCACACGACACTAGGTAGGTAGGTATGACATGTCAGTGTGACCACCACGACACTCAGGTAGGTAGGTATGACATGTCAGGTGGGACCACCAGGGACACTCAGGTAGGTAGGTATGACATGTCATGGTGCCACCACGACACTCAGGTAGGTGGTATGACAGGTCAGTGGTGACCACCACGACACTCAGGTAGGTAAGTATGACATGTCAGTGGTGACTACCACGACACTCAGGTGGGTAGGTATGCAGGTCAGTGGGGGACCACCACGACACTCAGGTAGGTAGGTATGACATGTCATTGGTGACCACACGACACTCAGGTGGTAGTATGACAGGTCAGTGGTGACCACCACGCCCACTCAGGTAGGTAGGTATGACAGGTCAGTGGTGACCCCCACGGACACTCAGGTAGGTGGGTTTATGACAGGTCAGTGGTGACCACCACGACACTCAGGTAGGTAGGTATGACATGTCAGTGGTGACCACCACGACACTCAGGTAGGTAGGTATGACAGGTCAGTGGTGACCACCACGACACTCAGGTAGGTAGGTATGACATGTCAGTGGTGACCACCACGACACTCAGGTAGGTAGGTATGACAGGTCAGGGGTTTGACCACCACGACACTCAGGTAGGTAGGTATGGACAGGTCAGTGGTGACCACCACGACACTAAAGGTAGGTAGGTATGACAGGTCAGTGGTGACCACCAACACTCAGGTAGGTAGGTATGACATGTCATGGTGACCACCACGACACTCAGGTAGGTAGTATGACATGTCAGTGGTGACCACACGACACTCTCATTAAACTCTACTCTACTCACTACATATGACTCGCCCACTCCTCGCTCACACAAAAAAAAATAAAATATAAAAAATAGAAATACCCAAAAACGGGGACAGTGAACATTACTATTCTACTCAAACACAGTTTATTATTAAGTCCTTGTACAATAATAATTTGGGAATAGGAGAACATTATTGTGTTTTGATAAATGGGATGGTACATATAAGCAGTGAGACAGGGAACACAATCAACTTGACCAAAACGAATATAACTTACAATATAGTTCAGAGGACAGTTCAACAGGAACCCAAGCCACAGGTCCAAGACCTAACAGCACGAGTACTGCTCCAAGCCAGGTACTCTGCCCAATGTCTCCAACAGCATCCTCCAGCGACTTCAGCAGCCTTCTCCCGAGCCCTGCACCCAAACAGCAGCTCCCTTCAAAGTTTCCCCCCGCTCAGGCTCTTGCTTGGGCTTATTTTGGTGGTCCAAGCAAACCCCTTTACAATGGGGTTTGCACCACGTGGGTTTCGACCTGACGTCGAGATCTGACGCAGTGACGAACAAAGGAGGTGAGACTTAAGCCGAAAAGGCGTGGCTGCATAGCCACTTGCCAAGGCAAGGTGACCATATAATTAGGTCTCCCTAGAGACCTCACAAGCCCAGCTGAACTACATCACAAAAAGGGGTATAAATGGAGTATACCAAGGGGTTTACCTGGAGTATATCTAGTGTGTATCTGAGCATACTTGAAGTATACCTGTATTATACCAGGAGTATACCAGGAATGTACCTGGTGTGTTCCATGAATATACCTGGAGTGTACTTAAAGTATATCTGAAGTATGCTTTAAGTATACCTTGAGTTGCTTGTGTATACCAGAAGTATACCTGGAGTACACCCGGATTTATGCCTGGAGTATACTTTAAGTATACCTAGAGTATACTTGAGTATTTCCTGGAGGGATACCTGAAATATACTAGGAGTTAACCTGAACCATACTAGAGTATAACCTGAACAAACTAGGAGTATACCCGGAGTATTCCTGGGGGTTTATACCAGGAGTATGCCTGGAGTATACGTCAAGTATAACAGGGGTGTACCTGGAGTGTACCAGGAGTATACCCGGATATACCAGGAGTATACCTGGAGTATACCCGGAGTATACCTGGAATATACCAGTAGTTTGCTTGAAGTATATCTGGAGTATACCTGGAGTATACCAGGAGTGTACCTGGAGTGTACCATGAGTATACTAGGAGTATTCCTTGAGTATATCTAGAGTATACCAGGTGTATACTTGGAGTATTCTTGAAATATCCTGGAGTATACTTGTTTTAAATAATACCAAACATAAACATCACATGGTAAATTTTTTAAATTGTTACAATGTAATACTGTAATCTTATTAATTAATTCAATACGTAAAAATCTGTGCTGGACTTATCAAAATCATGGAGCATCACCTGATATAATATTTAATTTTCCTGTATTCACTCTAACATCTGTGCCTATGAAACAAAAACAAACCCCCAACCAAACCCCCCCCCCCCCCAAAAAACCCCCCAATTTTATTTCCCCCAAAAATTTTTTTTTTTAAAAAAAATTTTTAAAAACAAAAATTTGAAAAATTTTTTTTCCGGGGGATACCTGGGTTCCCAAAAAAATCCCATTTTAAAAAAAAAAAGGATACGGATTTTTAAAAAATTTTAAAAGAGAATTTTGGGGTATACTTTGGGGAAACCAGGGGGAAAAACTTGGGGGGCCAATATACAAAAAAATCGAAAAAAACTGAAAAAGGGGTTTTAAAGTTACCAAAAAAATATTCAAGAATTTGGGTAACATTTTGTGTCTCGTTCTGTGCGAAAAATTCTCAAAAACGGAAAGAAATTATAATAAACGAGGTAATTTGCATTGTTGTGAGCATAACATAACAATAGTACTTTTGTTGTCATTTCTAGACATTTTTCGTTTTTTTTTTTGTTATATGTTTTTGCTAAAGCTTAGAATGTAGGGGGTGTACCTTTTGGTGGCTGTAATGAGAGTTGCTTCCCCCCCCAGTCTCGTCCCGGACCAAGATCGATGAAGGGGACTGTTGAACATAAGAAACATAAGGAACACTGCAAAGGCCTACTGACCCTTTGCGGGCAGGTCCAAGGTCCCTACCGGTCTAAGCTAATGGACAGGTTAGGTCACATTCACTTAAGGAAGGAACACGGCAACTGACTGTAGCACAAGCTAGTCAGGTCCAACTCACACCCACCCACACCCACTCATGTATTTATCTAACCTATTTTTAAAACTACACAACGTTTTACCCTCTATAACTGTACTTGGGAGTTTATTCCACTCCCACAACTCTATTACCAAACCAGTTTTCCCATATCCTTCCCGAATCTAAATTTTCCAACTTTTTATTTATTTATTTTTATTTTCAATTTGTTGCACACATACAGAGTACAAAAAATACAGATAAGAGCAGTATTTCCAAAACACTATTTTCTATGCAGCATTACGGGCTGCTTAAAATTAATTAAGAACTAAGCAAAGATGAAATCATGATAAACATTATGTAAACCAAATTTCTGCCGAGTCCTGTTGGCTAGATATTTTAGCAGTTTTTTAATCCCCTTTATTTTTAATGTCTTCCATTTATAACCCTCAATATACCCCCCCTAATTCTACCCCTTTCAGAGATGCGTTCAGGGTCCTCGTCTATCCTCTGGGGAAGGTTTTGATAATGGGATCATCTTTTGTATCCCCCCTTTTTTCTTTTTCCAGAGCTTTAATCCATTCTGTAATACGGTGCCCCAAAACTGGCAGCAAATCTAAAATGAGGCTTGTGAGAATGGTTCAGAAAACGAATGTTGTTGAATTGACACGTCAACTCTTTCCTCAAAAAAGATCCCCAAGATTTTCAGGTCAAAATGGGGCCTAACAAGGATAAGTAAAACATATGCAACAGTTGGTATCTTTATTGTGAAACGTTTCGCCTACACGTAGGCTTTTTCAGAAGTACAGGAAGGTTTGATAAAAGAAAAAATTACTTTAAGCGATGTAATCAGCCATCACCCTTAAATTTTTGGGTGGTCAGTCCTCAGTTGGAGAAGAGCTTGTTAAGTAGAAACAATATGGAAAAAGTGACAGGATGGAGCTTTTTAGCGCCAAGGGTGAGATTTTAGGAAGGAAGAACTAGAGTTGAGGGGTCCTCTCAAATCGGGGCCCCTTCACTAGGGAATTGTCGAATTTGATTGCAGGCTGTACCAAGTTCCCCTTGTTTTTGCGGTTTCGACAGATTGAACATTAAAAAGGGTATAAAATCCCGACAGGTTGTTAGGTAGACAATATAAACGTTAGGTATTTTTATTGTAAAAAACGTTTCCCCTAACAGTAGGTTCTTCAGTCAATACAAAAAGGGTTTGATAGAAGCAGGATATTTGAGACGAGAATCAGTCCTCCCCTTAAAGTTTTGAGGGGGTCTTCCTCAGTCGGGAGAAGAGCTTGTTCCATAGTATGAAACAATAGGAGAAGAATATTAAAACCTGGGATTCAAAGGGCCCTTTTTCCCCAGGTGTAAGGGGCAAATAAACACAGTAGAAAAAGTTTAGACTTATATTCCTTCACCTTTTTGAACAGCAATATGACACTTTTTTCAGTGTTTTAAAATTTTGCACTCACGGTAAAAAGGAGAAATAAAAGCCACAAGATAGCCACCGGCTTCAACCAGTTTAGAGAGGGAATGAAAAGGGCAAAGGAGACGGTTCCACATAACCCTGAGATTGTAAACCCCCACCTTCAAAAGGCTAGCCCCGGGTCACTATTTGAACGAGGGGGCCCAAAATTTCTTGAAACCCTGGTTCGCGGTTGGGGGAGAACCCCTGAAAAATGGGGGTGTTCCTGCGGGAAAAAAGGTTATATTTTGATCCCACAAGAAGTGAAGGATGGGCTTTTAACCCCAAGGGTGAGACTGGGAGAGGTAAGAACTCAGATGTTGAGAGGCCCCTCTCAAATCCACCCCCTTTCCCTAGGGGAAGTTGTCGAAGTTGTTGCAGGTTGTACAAGTCCCTTGTGTTGCAGTGTCTGACAGTTGAATTTTTAAAAATGGTATAAAATCCCAAAGGGTTGTTAGGTAAGACACATATGCACAGTTAGGTTTTTTATTTTTTGAAACGTTTCGCATTCGTCCCTGACACGGTGGTGGGTTGTCCCTGCACCCCTTGTGTTCAGGGGGTACCTTGTTTCAACTGGCGTGGGGGGAAAGGAAAAAACCCATTGGTATTGGTGTTCGGGGGGGTTTCACCCCTTGTGCAAGTTTTACCCCCGACCATCTTTAGGGAGCCCTATGGAATCCGGACATTGGGGTATGGGTCCCCTGAATGGGGCTTTAGAAATCTTCGTCAACTGAATTCCACGTCCGTGTATGAGTCTTTGGTGACGGGGTTCCAAACGTGAGTCTTGACGTACCCACTGAAAAGGTGCGTTTGATCGACGTTTTCGCCACTTTACGGGGGTTAAATACTTATGCCCCATTTGAGGCAAGGGGGTGACATAAGGAGTTTTTTTTGAGACTAGGAACCGTACATCTGGCACAAAAAGGGAAAGGGGGACGGCAGGTGCTTACATGGGACGCCCGGGAAAAGGGTACCTTTTCCCCTGAAGTGATTGAGACATCCCTACCGTTTTACGTGGGTTTTGGAGGATTCAGGAGCAAGTTATGGTATGTAGGGACGAGCGTAGTGCAGAATTGTGGGGCTACGACCATAGGCGGCAGGGGGGCGTAAAGGGGGGGGCCCGCCACGCAAACTGGTGAAGCCCAGTTACCAGCGTGATAGCTGTTGAGAGCCCGGGTGCGCAAGCAAGGGCCTGGGGCTTGTGGAGTGAAGAGGGGGGATTCCAAAAGGGAGAATGGCATGTGTGAGGTAAGCTGTGATTAAAAGGATCTGTTCTACACAAAGGACAAGTACAGATTGCGTGCAGGGGGAGGGCAGGCTATAGAGGAAGGCTTCAGGAGGTGTTAAGGACATTGACACCGCCTGCGAGGATGTTGTTCCGGGCGGTGAAGGGGGACACGGCGGTGCCTTAGGGAAAAGGATAAAAAACTAGGGGTTGACGGGCCAACTAGAAAGGAGATTGTCGCCGTGTGCTGGGAACGGGGCTGGTGGGGTTTGGGTTATGTGAGGGAACCCGAAGAAAACAGGATGAGGGGGCCAGAGGAAGAGAGCGGCGGGTCAGACTCAGATGATGTCCTGACGCCCGGCGCGGGTCGGGTGGAAAAGGCAATGTCGAACAGTCACGATAAGGGCTCGAAAAAAAAAGGGGGAGGGTTGTGGTGGAAGCTTGGCGGCTTGGGGCAGGAGGCCGGGATGAATAAAGAGAGGGGAAAGGGGTTGGAAACTAAAGAGGCCTTAGGGTATGAGTGACGAAAAATGGACTGTGTAATAGTGTGAAGAAGGAATGGTTTCGAATGTTTTTTTAAAAATTTAGGGTGGATGTAGTGTTCCTAAGAAACAATTTAAGGGGGGGAAAGGTGCTCGAGGTGGGGGGGTTTCAGGTCATGACTCTGCCTTTGCACGTTGAAAGGTGGTGTGGGTTTTTTGATAGGGGGGAAAGCCCGTTTGTTTTTGTAAGAAGCGGGGGGGAGGGGGGGGAAGGTATTGCGCGTGGATGGGTGGGGAGGGGGACAGGGGGTATTTTTGTATGTGTGTATGACCAGGGAAAATGATGTGAGGGTAAAAGGGGGATTTTGTATGTGAAGAATAGTTTTCTTCACGTGGTTTCCCTGCAGTGGCCATGTTGGTGGCGACGGGAACTGCGTTATTAGGGGGCTGCGGGGAAAACCAAAAGGGGGGGGGGGCACGTGTGGGGCCTTGCGAGATCTTTTGAGGGTTTCAGTTGGGGATGCGGTTGGGGGAGGGGCGGGGGGGTAAGACACTTTTGTAAGACGGGGGGGTTACGGCTGGGTTTGGGATGGGAAATATCTAAAGGGGTTTGGGTTTTACTTTTTCCCTTAAAAATAAAAAAGTAGTTATTGGATCATCGGGGGGGTGGGGTAGCAGAGGGGGGTTGGGAGTCATAGCAGTATACGGGGATTTTGGGAAAATTAAATACAAGTGTGTTGGTGATGAGGGGGGGATGGGGGTTTTGCAACGCTGTGGGAGGGGTTACGTGCAGAATAAAAGGGGTAGAGGATGGGTGATGTGGTGGGATGGTGTGGCTAAAAACGGATTAAGCAAAATTACGTAAAGGAAGGGAAACGTTCAATTTTTTAAAATTGGGTTGTAACTATTTGGAGGATAAATTCGGGGTTTGTTATCGGGGGGGGTGGCGGGCACTTATCCAATGGATGAAATTATGGAATTAAAGGGGGGGCTGCTGAGGTCAGGAACGGTTCCAAGGGGTGCGGGAAGGGGGGGGGGTGGAAGAGGTGTTTAGGGGGCGATGACTTCATGGGTATTGGGGCAAAAAAACAAAGACAGCGGCAAGACTATTCCAGGGTTGAGGTTCATAAACATGGAGGGTACGGGGAGGGGCTCATCAAGCTAAAAAAAGGGAAGGGGGGTTTGCTGAAAATGGTATGGAAACTGGCAAGAAAAGGGGGTAGGGGATGGGGTTTGAACAGGGGGGTGGGAGTGGGTATGAGTTGTGTAACAGTGATGGGGGAAAGCAGGGGTGGGAAAAAATGAGGGGGAAAAATGGGGGGTTTTAAGTGGAAGCGAAAGGGAAAGCCCGGGAAAAGATGGACTCCCGGGAGAGTTTTTTCAGCCCCTTTTGGGAACTATTGAGGCATTTTTGGTTTAGGTTATTAAATTGCTGAAGGAGAGAGGGGTGGGGGGAGAAAACAGGCAAAAGGCGTCGTTGTATTGGTACCGAAGGGTAAGGGGCAGCAACGCTTCGGGATTTCCGGGGGATTCGTTGTTAGCGCAGTTATAAATTGTTTGCGAAGATTTTTGGGAAATGGGGCCAAATGTGTGGTAGGGGGGTAGTATCAAAAAAACATTTGGGTTTGCCAGGGAGGTCTATGGTGGAGGGGCATGGGTTTCTTGGGATTTGTGGGGGCCAAAGGGGGGGGGGAGGTTTTTGGGGGCGCTCGATTGGAAGGGGCATACGATGAGTGGATCGGGGAAACATTTTAAAACCATCCTTGGGGGAGGGTTTGGGGAAGAATAGTGGGCTGGGGTTTAGGGTTGTTGGAGGTGCAATGGCGAGGGTACAGATTAATGGTCGATTTGGGGGGAAGATTGTAAGGGTAGGGGACTTAGGAGGGGGTGCCTATGTCAAATTATTGTTTGCATGCGTACAGGACCCCTTTTTAGATTATGGACAGCGTATGTGTCACGGGAGAGGCCAGGGTGTGAGGTTGCGGGGTTTGGCCCGTTTTAATTTTGGTTTGTGGATGATACACTGTTTGAACAGGGGGGGGATGTCAAAGGCCATTAGACGGGGGGGGGGAGACAATGTTCGCAGGGGGAAAGGTATGAGGGTAAATTCAGATAAATCCAGGTCTGGGGTTTGGAGCTTGGGCGGGGTAGGGTTTATTGGGGTAGTGCAGTTGTGAGGAAGGGGGAATTCGTTAAAATCTGTGGTTTTTATTTATGCAGCGATTATTGGCACGCATGGAAAAAATCGCTTAGGATGGTGAAAAGGGTTAGGGGCGCTTGGGTGCATTTCGACCTTTTCATTTGCCCTTGTGCGCGTCCATTGTTGTTAATCTTACTGTAGCAAAGTATGGCACGTGGCACCGTGTTTTCCCCTTAACTGGGCCGCAATAACGAAATCTTTGGGAAAGGTTTTAAATTCTTGTGGGGTTCGAGCTGTGAGGTTAAAAGAGATGTGGTAATGTTACTGTAGTAAGGGGGGGCTGGGGTTGCTGGACTTTAAAGCGGGGGGGTCAAATGTGTCTTCTTTTAAAAAGGGGGGTATGAGGGGAAAATGTGGGTGGGGGGGGGGGGGTTGGCCCGGATCCCAAAAAAGATTGCAAGGATTTACAGGGTTTTAGTTGCAAGGTGAAACGTGTTTAGGGCCCGGGTGGGATCGGGCCAGCAAAAGGTTTTAAAAAAAAGGGAGGTTGGTAGATTGTTAGCCGGGGGGGGTTGAGCCCGTAGGGGAATTTTCCCCATGTTGCAGGGGAGTAATGGAATAGGTTAGTGGATGAGGTTGCAACCCGGTTCGGGATTAATGTATGTTTTCTGCAGGCATTTTTTACGTGGGGGTTTGGTTCTACGGAAGACGAGCCCCTTTACGGGGGGGATGTGGGATTGTGGTAGGGAGGAGTCGGCTTTTCTGTGGTATATTTTTGTGATGGTGAGGGTGTCAAGGGGTGGTTAAATAGGGTGATAAAAAAGGATAGGAGGTAAAGGAATTTTGTATTGGAGCATTAAGTCTCGAGTGGGGGGGTTGGGAGGAACGTAAACAGGCGGGGGTACATTTTTGGCGATTAACTATAAGTGGGGGATTTCGGGGCAAACAGGTTCTGAGGTGAAAAGGGGGGGTGTTAGCGTTAACGTTCTTAAAACGGTATGTGAATAAAGGGAAAATTTTGGGGGGAGGTGGGTGAGGGATTTTTCAGAGGGATATAGGCAAATTCGTTACGGTTTTATTAGACTTGTAAAAATCGGGGGGGGGGGGGTTGATTGGAAAGTGTTTCTGGGGTTGGGGGAAATGGGGTGAAAACAGGGTCGCCTCCCCGGTAATGGTAAAAAAAAGTTTTTGAGAGGTTTGGATGATATGCTGATGAATAATATTCGACCCCGAGTGCTAGCGCCCGTGGACGCGAGTGCTGGACTGTGGAGCACGGGTGCTAGATGTGGACCCGGGGGCGGGCCTGGGCCAGAGTGCTAGCACCCGTGGAGTGGGGAAGTTTTTGGTGACAGGATTTTACTTATTAACATATTGGTGTGGTAATATTTATTTACGGTTTAAAGAATTGAATTTGGAGATTTGCTATAATAATTGCATTTTTTGCTCCAAATTGTTTTCTAGGTGCCTTTCATGCATAGTGTTGATGCGTGTCATGCACGGTGTCCAGAGAATGATGTGTATGTTTTTTATTAATGTTGTGCATTATTTTTCGTCCTGGGGGTTTTTTTTTTGCAATTTTCAGTTTTGTTTTTGAAGTAAAGAGGTTAATGCACGTCAGTAGTGTAAATAAAATTGGGCAACAGTGTTGTTAAGGTTTTTGGGTTAGGTGCGTGCTAGGGACGTCTTTGTGTTAATTATGTTGGTTATTTTTTTTGTTGTATTTTATGTTGTCAATGCACTATGTAATGTCCCTATAAAATGATAGAGCTTGAATGTCATGTTGAAGCGGTGTGATTTTTTTAACATGGAATTGCATGTTTAAAAAGTGAAAAGGGTTACATTGTTGGATTTTGAGACTAATTTATTCTTTTTGGTTTTTGTAGTAATTTTGTATGTCCTTGTGACTTTTATATACCATTGTGTTAATAATTTGTTATGTAACTGAAAACCATTGAACAATTCTAAATTAATTTTTTGGATCATTTCTGGTGACTTTAGATAGGGAACATTCATTGTTTAAGTATTTAGGTTTAAAAAAATTTGGGGTGGTTTGGGTAAACCTGGGGGGGGGGTAAATTTTTTGGTAAAATTTCTATGTTTAGGCAAAGCTTGCATGGTTGTGTGATCATTAAAACCATTTTGGGGATGGTATATAAAGGTTGTTCATTCAGTAATTTGTTGGAGCTCCCCAAAAGGGTTTGGGTTAAGTGAAGGATAGGGAGCAGGGGAGGGGGGTGTTTAAACCCCCACGGAGTTGTAAGTGTGGGTTTGTAAATTTTTGTTGGGAGGATTGTGTTAATTTTAGACTTTAAAAGGTTTTCATTTTATTTTGTAATGTCTGTTAAAAAAAATATAAAAAAAAAAAAACGTTTTGCCCACAAGTAGGCTTTTTAGTCAAGTCGGAAAGGTTGATAAAGAGAAATACTTTTAAGACGATGTAACATCCCTCCCCTTAAAGTTTTGAGGTGGTGTCCCCAGTCGGGGAAAAGCATTTTTCCATTTTATGAAACAAATCTGATTTTTTACCCCTCCTACGTCTCACCTCTTGGGAAAAAAAGCTCCATCCTGTCATTTCTTCTCCATATTGTTTATACTATGGAACAATGCTCTTCTCCAGACTGAGGGACTGACCACCTCAAAACTTTAAGGGTGATGGACTGATTACATCGTCTTCAAGTTTTCTTCTGCTTCTATCAACCTTTCCTGTACTTGACTGAAGAAGCCTACTGTGTAGGCGAAACGTTTCACAATAAAGATACCTAACGTTGCATATGTGTCTTACCTAACAACCTGTCGGTATTTTATACCTTTTTAAAATGTTCAAGGATATATAGAGTTGAAAAACAACCTGAGGACTCCTATTATTTATCTTCTTGATATGAAGCCAAGGATTCTATTAGCTTTATTGGCGAACACTAATGCACTGTTGTCTTTGTTTCAGATTACTGCTAACCGAACTCCTAAATCTTTTTTCGCAATCCGAAATATTAAGATCTACATTATTTTGTTTATATGTGGCATGGTTTTTTTGTCCGTCCAACATTTAGAACTTTGCATTTGTCTATATTAAACTGCATCTGCCATTTTCTCCGACCACTGCATCAGTCTATTCAAATTTTCTGGAGTGCTCGAATGTCCTCGTCAGAATGAATTAGACGGCCAAATTTTGGTGTCATCGGCAAACTTGCTTATGTCGCTCTTTATGCCCTCATCAATGTCGTTTTTTGTAGATTGTGAAGACACTAAGCAAACACTATAACATATTTATTAGAAAACGTTTCGGTCCTGGGACCTTGATCACTTCTAACATAAAAGAGGTAGAAAGACATTATATATATAGGCGAGAGTGAGATGTGACCACGTGACCTGAGGAATGTCATAAGAACATAAGAAGGGTTTATACCATGTAAAATTGTGAACAGCAAGGGGCCCAACACTGCCCCTGTGGAACACCGCTCGTGGACGCTTCCCCATTCTGATTTCTCCCTATTTATGCAAACTCTCTTGCTGCCTATTTGTCAACCATGCCTCTATCCAGGAAAAAATTTTCCTCCTATTCCATGTGCCTTAATTTTCCTCAATAGCCCTCTGATGTGGGACCCTGTCAAAAGCCTTACTGAAGTCCATATACAAAAATTATCATATTAAATTACCATGATCTACCTAATCAAATACCTTAGTGAAAAAAGTTAATAAATTCGTAAGGCAGGAACACCACTTTCTCAAACCATGCTGAATTCATTGATTAATTTATGCTTTTCAAGGTGGCTATGAACTGCCTCGACAGTTATTGATTCCATAAATTTTTCCACTATGGAGGGTTATTCTATTGGTCTATAGTTCGAAATAAGGACCTGTCATCTGCTTTGAAAATAGGTATCACACTTGCCATTTTCCACTTATCAGGCACTATGCCATTTGTAGTGATATGTTGAAAAGATTAGCCAAATTTTTTTGCTAAGTTCCTCTTTACATTCCTTTAAAACCTTTGCGAACAGTTCATCAGGCCTGGGGATTTGTTAGGTTTTAATTGATCTATTTGCCTAAGGACCATGTCCCTTGTGACCCTAATCGTGCATAATTTATTTATCATCCTGTTCTACATAATTTATTATTTCTGGAATATCGCTAGTATTTTTCCTGAGTTGCTCTGTTTACTCCCGCAGCAGACCCTTGTACACGTCATTTGACCTTTTAGTACACAATGGCTTCCAGGAAGAAACTGTTTTCGCATACAATAAGCGAGAAGCTGGGGGAAGCGATTAGAATTGTTGAGAAAAGCGGGGAGAAGCGGGCTAGAGAAGCGGAGAGAGAAGCCCAGCCTGAGGCTGAGCTTATCTCTTCTTAAGTCGGCACATTGTTTACTGTTGGGGGATAACTGTAGTCCATCAGTTGGTATGGCCAGCACATCCATGGCCACCCCAGATATCAGCAGCACCGCCGTGGCCAGCACATCCATGGCCACCCAGATAAACCGCAGCACCGCCGTGGCCAGCACATCCAAAGGCCACCCAGATATCAGCAGCACCGCCGTGGCCAGCACATCCATGGCCACCCAGATATCAGCAGCACCGCCGTGGCCAGCACATCCATGGCCACCCCAGAAAATCAGCAGCACCGCCGTGGCCAGCACATCCATGGCCACCCCAGAGTGGCCTCCAACCTCCGTGGCCACCCACGTGGCCGTGGCCGACCTCGAGGATCGAAGCGGAAACTATGTGATTCATCTGTGGCCACCACTACCACTGTGGGCCACCCAAGTCTCCGACCCAAACGACTGAAGCGTGAAACTAGTGACTCAAAGTGTGGCCATCACTAGTGTGGCCCCTACCACCACTGTGGCCACAGTGACCACGCCTTCACACTGTACACATCTGCCGTGACAACACCTGTGGTTACATGTGAGACAACCTCCAAACCCCTAATGGCCATATCTCCTGTGGCCACCCCAAATGTGGCCAGCCCCACCCATGGCCACCACCTCTGTCACAAGCTCAGTGACGCTATCTCAGCTGGGCAGAAACACAGCTGGCCCCAGCACAACTACAGCAAGGTGATGGTGAAATCGTGTTGTTAAAAGTGTTAGGGGTTCTAAATTTATCGAGTGCCACAAGCCGAGTGTCCTTCTATAAGAAAATAAATCTGTTATTTGGTCAAACGATACAGTTTGATGGAACGTAAGCGTTTTGAGAGTGTTCTGTCGCGTGTGTTTGTGACCTTGTTTTACTAATAAAGTTGTGACCATTGTTTTACTAATAAATTTTTGTAAACATTGTTTTACTAATAAAGTTGTGATCATTTGTTTTACTAAAAAAGTTGTGATTATTGTTTACTAATAAAGTTGTGATCATTGTTTTACTAATAAAGTTTGTGACCATTGTTTTACTAATAAAGTTGTGATCATTGTTTTACTAATAAAGTTGTGACCATTGTTTTACTAATAAAGTTGTGATCATTATTTTACTAATAAAGTTGTGATCATTATTTTACTAA
The DNA here is from genome assembly GCF_026875155.1 of Cherax quadricarinatus. NCBI lineage: Eukaryota > Metazoa > Arthropoda > Malacostraca > Decapoda > Parastacidae > Cherax > Cherax quadricarinatus. The sequence continues at coordinate 401,350 of NC_069466.1, read as the reverse complement.
TAAGTCGCTTTTAACGTTTGATCCCCATCATTAGAGACAGTTGTTAGTGCATACTGTACCGATTTGTAAGAATGACGTGCTTGAAAAACCACATTTGTACAAGAAATTGAATCCTGCAACTGTAGAATATGCGGAAATGCTTGTAGGTGGTGGTATGCTTTCCTTCAACCGTAAAAATTTGCTATGTTCTTTTAACCTCAAGTGACTCGGGAAACATTTAGTAAATATACGTCACTGTTTACAAAGACAGACATCGAGTCATGCAATAAGATACTTGCTGAAGTGGGGGATTGTTGAACGGGAATACACCAAACTAGAAAACTTGAAAAACCTGACCAAAGGGGAGTTTTTATATTAATGTTATATATGATGGAACTTGGCACACAAGGACCTTTCATTCAAATTATGGCATTGGTGCCCAAGTAAATGCTTTGTCCAAATTGGTAACTGACTATGAAATAATGTGCAAGTTTTGCTTCATGTGTGTGAATCTCGATCATCGTTTTAAGAACAAAAAAAAATTGCTGAAGAAAAGTATAAACAATTGAAAGAGCAGCATAAATGCTGCCAAAATTTTACTGGAAGTTCTGGAAAGATGGAAGTTTAAGCAGCTATATGATTTGGCAGAGATCACTATCAAAGAAACTTAGATACAGAGCTGTAGTGTGTGATGGTGATAGTAGCACTTATAAAGCGCTTGTTGAGCTAAAAGGGATGGTGAAAGGCCTTTACGAAAGTGTAAGAGTGGAAACAGAAGAGTGAAATAAATCATTACTCTAACGACTCAAGAGCAGATTAAGAAATTTTTTTGGATTCCCATTACGTTGAAAAGGATTTTGAAAATAGGGAAGACGAGGAAACAGTTCCAATTCAAAAAGGGCATGAGACAGACTTTATTATCGAAAAGTTGGCTCATTATTTTCGTAAAACCTTAGAGAAAATATTCGCACAAAACATTTGTAAGGATGAGGAATGGGATCCTCGCCGTTTTTTCCATTGTTCCTCCAGCGATGACAAGCCACAACACCCATCTTTGCCCTACAAAGTCACAAGTGAACAAAGTCAACAGTGAACAAAGTCACCAGTGAACAAAGTCATCAAGAACAAAGTCACCAGTGAACAAAGTCACCAGTGAACAAAAGTCATCAGTGAACAAAGTCATCAGTGAACAAGTCATCAGTGAAACAAAGTCAACCAGGAACAAAGTCATCAGTGAACAAAGTCATCAGTGAACAAAGTCCCCAGTGAGCAAAGGCACCAGTGAACAAAGGCACCAGTGAACAAAGGCACCAGTGAACAAGGTCCTGTTTCCTGGTGTTTTTACCAGAGGACAAAAGCAGCAGATGTCAAACACCACCACCCACACTCCACTATGAGAATACAATTGAAAATTTGAACCTGAGTACGTCAAGGAGGTTTATGATATGTACAAAGACCTTAAAAAGAAGAAATGATGTCACGATGTCTAAAAGGAAGAACTCAGAACCCCACTGAGTCTCTCCATCAAAAAATGTGTTCATATTGTAACAGTATTGTATCGAAGCGTGTGGCAAGTGGAGTTCGCTGCCAGCAACCATTGCCGAGTACAATACTTGGGAAACCAGAAAAGTTGTCTCGATTCCCTACCTGCTATGGACGTTTCTTGCACTGAACCAAAAGACCTCGACGCCATAGACAAGAAAATGCAGAAGAGCAAAGCTGCGAATATGTGGGAAAAGGAAAATATTGATAGACACTTTATATGATCCTGGAGGACATAAGGTAACCATCTAACGTCCACATCACAAATAGTCAGAGGTATGTAATTCTTGGTTTTATTTGTTATATTTGTTTGTTTTATATGTGTATAAATATTATATATGTGTGTAAATTGCATTTATCTGTTTACATAATCACTGACCCCTACGATTCTGAGCACGTATTTGTTTCTTTCCAGTTTCATATACCTGGATCGTCATGACTGGCTGATCTCCAGAGAACTTCAGAATACAGGGATCTTCAAGGAACTGGTTGACAACCCTGATCCACCTTTAGTGCCTGGTTGATCCACCATGAGGCCTGGTTGGGTCCACCATGAGGCCTGGTGATCCATCATGAGGCCTGGTTATCCACTATGAGGCCTGGTTGATCCATCATGAGGCCTGGTCTCAGACCGGTCGCTGGGCGTTGACCCCCGAAGCCCTCTCCAGGTAAGCTCCAGGTAAAATCCAGGGAAACTCCAGATAAACTTTTCCCGAACTTCAGGAATATCATATATTACACTCTTTTCTACTCTCAATAAACATAGATCAGTATAAGTATTTTTAACCCCACAAAATAATAAGCCTCAAAACGTGTCTTCATATTTCTCAAAAATCTATTTTTTTGCATTTTTCTTCGACCCCATCGGTGGCCTGGTGGCTACAGCTCCGCTTCACACACGGAGGGCCCGGGTTCGATTCCCGCGGGGGTGGAAACATTTCGACACGTTTCTTTACACCTGTTTTTCCTGTTCACCTAGCAGCAAATAGGTACCTGGGGGTTAGTCGACTGGTGTGGTCGCATCCTGGGGACAAAATTTTAAGGACCACAAAGGAAAAAAAGTTAGACGTCCTCGATGACGCATTTGACTTTTTGGGTTATCCTGGGTAGTACCCTCCCGGGGTTAAAAATCCCAACGAAAAATCTATCTTATTTATCTTATCGACCCATTTTTGCACCATTTTTTCAGAATACATTATTCTAAATGGCAGGAAATGTCCTTAAATTCGTTTTGGTTTCAGTTTTTTCATACCTGGGTATAAAGTGCGAGAAATTTTTAATTGAGACATAATTATTATTGAGACATAATTATTATTGGAACATAAAATTTATTATTCAGACAAAATTTATTATTGAGACATAATTATTATTGAGACATAATTATTATTGAGACATAATTATTATTCAGACATAATTATTATTGAGACATAATTATTATTCAGGACATAATTATTATTCATACATAATATTATTGAGTACAATAATTATAATCAGACATATTATTATACCGACATAAGTATTATTCAGACATAATTATTATAGAGACATAATTATTATGAGACATAATTATTGATTCAGACATAAATATTATTGAGACATAATTAATATTCTGAACATAATTATTATTCAGACTTAAGGAGTATTCAGACATAATTATTATCAACTTACTTATTATTGAGACATATTATTATTGAGACATAATTATATTCAACATAATTTATTATTGAGACATAATTATTATCAACAAAATATTATTATTTTTGGACTATAAAAATTATATCACATAATTACTTGTGCATTAATAAACAGGGATTTCTTTAATCTCCCCACTAGGGAGTGCCAGCCTTATGCTGGTCAAGGCTCTTGATCCAGGGAATTGGATCTGTCTCCATTTTCCCCTGATGTAAATTGAGTCTGGATACCTTCCATCCCCCCCCAAATGCGCTGTATAATCCTACGGCTAGCGCTCCCCATGATTATAATAATAAGAATGAGGAACTTGATGCTACTTTCCATTTTAATATATCAAGACATACCTAGAGTCTGAACGTAAACAAATTAATGAAATCGTACAAAAAAACAAATGTTAGCTCCGATTATAAACCTGGAGTATACTTAGTATACCAGAGTATACCACAGTATGCCTGGAGTATACTTGGGTAATACTTGGAGTATACTTGAGTATACCACGTACACCTGGAAATACTTGTGTATACTTGAGTATACCTCGATTATATCGAATATACCTGTAGAATACCTTAAGTATACCTGGAGTATACTGGAGTAACCCTGAGGTATTTTGAGAGTCCAAAGTCTGCTGCGGGCCTGGTCTACCACCAAGCCTCAAATTTCTCCTGTAAAAGCCGTTCACGTTTTAACCACCCCGGATTTAGCCACCCAGGATAACCATTGTCCCATTCATGTCCCCCAGGATGCTCCCACACCAGACGACGAACATCCAATATCCTACTTGCGCTGGGTGACAGGATAACAGGTGTAAAAACGCGTCCGAAATTTTCTACCCGTTGGAATCGAACCCACCCTCCTTGTTAACGAGATCTTTGGCCAGCCAGCCATTACCGTCAACATTCGCTGGTGACCACAACCTTACGCCACCATCGTTTTATCTAAATACTAGTAACTTTGTCGTAAGACATCAATCTATACAAGAGGTTATACGAATGGGTTTTAAGCCAGTCTACTACTCGAGCTCACACTTCTCACCTCTTCTCCACTTTAATACATAAATACGATTAAGTTAAACTCTACATATAACACACTCACGACAGTTAGAAGTATGTTTCAGCCACAGAGTGTCAGGAAAAAGTGGAATAGTTTGGGATGCGAGGTATGGACAGCTCCATAGCTAGCTTTAAGCAGAGTAAGATAAAGTTCATGGTTCAGGAGATGACCTGGTATGAACAGTGAAGAGCAAGCCAAGCTTGACTCGACCCCTGCAACCACAAATAGTTGAGTAACATCCCCTGTATAAATGATGTAACAAAGAACTGAGACAATATTGAACAAGAAACAAAATACAGGTGAAAAACGAAGGAAAATAATTAAAGGGACCTATATGAGGAAAAAGAAAATGAGAGTGATGAGAGAGACAAGACCTACGGAGCTAAACTAAAGGATGGAAGGAATATAAATGAAAGAAATAAGAGAAGACAGGAGAAATAGAATAAGAAGAGGAGGGTAAAGTACAAGATACATAATCTTGTGAAAAGATCGATATTCTATATCCATACCAATATATGCAAATGAGATTTATCCAGACCACACTTTCAGAAACCAACGAGGATCAAAACTTTCAATTTGCATAGATGAGGAAACATCTGAGACCCCCCCAACCGTTTAAGTCGTTACAAGATGGTAGTTATGTTGGTAGTGGAGTTTTGGTGGTAGTGGTGGGTGGTGTGTAGTGTGTTGTGGTGGTTTGTGTGTGGAGTGTTGTGTGTATGGTTGTTATGTGTTGTGTGTTGTGGTGTTATGGTGGTATGGTGGTTTGGTGGTAGTGGTGTTTATTGGTATTGTGGTTGTGTGGATGGTGGTTATGTGGTGTGTGTGTGGTGGTTAAGTGTAGTGGTGGTTTGTGTATTTTTATTGGGAGTGTGTTTGTGGTATGGTGGTTGTGGTGGTAGTGTGGTTGTGGTGGTTATGGTGCTTGTGGTTGGGTGGTAGTTGGATGGGTTTTGGGGGAGTGGTGGTTAGGTGAGTGTGGTAGTGTGTTGTGGTGGTAGGGTTGGTTAGCGTGGTAGTGTGTATGTGGTTGGTGGAGTGGGGTATTGGTAGTGGTGGTTGTCGGGTGTGTGGTTTGTGGTGTGTGGGAGTGGGTTGTGGTGTAGTGTGGTTTGGGGCTGTGGTGGGAGGTGGTTTTGTAGTGTGGTTGGGTGGTTGTGTGGTTTGGGGGGTGTGGTATTGTGTTTGGGTATGTGTGTGGGTAGGGGTTGTTGTGGTTGTGTGGTATGGTGTGATGTGTGTAGTGGTTGGGTGTAGTGTTAGTGGTGTTGTGTGCAGTGTGTTGTGGTGTTGTGGTGTGGTTAGTGGGTTGGTGGTAGTGGTGGTTGGGTGTTGTGGTGATAGGTTGTGGTGGTATGGGTAGTGGTGTTGTGGGTGGTTGTGTAGTGTGGTGGTAGTGGTGTGGTGGGGGGTTATGGTAAGTGGTGTGTGGGGTATTTTGGGTGGGTTGTGGTGTTGTGGTGGTGTTGTGGTGGTTATGTGTTGTGGGTGTTGGTGGGTGTGGTGGGGGGGGGTTGGGGGGTTGTTTGGTATGGATTGTGGTTGGGAGCGGTTGTTGTGTGGTGTTGTGTGTTGGTTTTGGTGGTTGTGGTGTTGTGGTGGTGGTTTGTGTTGTTTATGTGTTGTATGTTTGTTTCTTAGTGGTTTGGTGGTTGGGGCTTGGGTGTGTGTGTTTGTTTTTTGTATGTGGTATGGGGTTGTTGTGGGTGGAGTGGTTGTGGTATTGGTGTATGGTTGTGTGGTTGTTGGTTGAGGGTTGTGGTATTGTTGGTGTTGGGGTGGTGGGTTTTTGTTTTGTGTGGTTGTGGTTGGTGGGTATGGGTGTGGTGTTGTGTTTGTGGTTAGTGTTTTTGTGCTGGGTGTTGTATGGTGAATATTTGTGAGGGTTGGTATTGTGTTTGTGAGTGGGTAGTGGGTGGTTGTGGTATGGAGTGGGGGGTAGGGGTTTTTTTTGTAGTGGGTATGTGGTGCTGGTAGGTGGTTGGTGTAGTTGGTGTGTGTGGTTTAGTGTTGTGGTGGTTGTGTGATTGTGGTGTTGGTGTTTTGTGTGTAGTTGTGTGGTGGTGTGGTGGTTGGGATGGTGTGGTTGTTGTGTTTTGTGGTAGGTTTGTTGGTGTTTTAGTGTTTGTGTTAGGGGTTGGTTGGTGGTGGGTTTGGTGTGGGGGTGTGGTGGTATGGTGTGGTTGGATTGTTGTGGTTGGTGGTGTTCTGTATAACTGTGGTGGTTTGGTGGTTTTGGTTTTGTGGATTAGTGGTTGGGTGATTTGGGGGATGGTGTTTGTGTAGTGTGTTGGGGGTAGTTATGGTTGTTTGTGGTTGTATGATTGCGTGTTCTTGTAGTGTGGTGTGTTGTGGTGTTGTGTGTGTTGTGTGTGTGTGTTGTGGTGTTGGGTGTTTGGTGTTGTGGTGTGTGTTGTGGTGGTAGTGGTGGTTGTGGTGGTGTGTGGTGGTGTTGTGTGGGGTTTTGGGTTGAGGTGGTTTATGGGGTGTGTGGTTTTTTTTGGGGGTTTGTTTGTGTTGTGGTGGATGGTTTTTGTGTGTGTGTGTGCGGTTGTGGTGTGTAGTGGATGTGGATTCTTAGGTTGGTGTTTGTGTTGTGAGGTGGGGTGTTTGGGTTTGTTTTGTGTTGTGGTGTTTGGTGGTTTGGGGTTGTGTGTTTGTGTGGTATGTGGTTGTGGTGGAGTGGTTGTGGTGTGTGTTGTGGTGTATGGGGTTATGGTGTGTGGTGTGTGGTGTTTTGTGTGGTGGGTTGTGGGGAGTGGTGATGTTTGTTGTGGTGTGTGGTGTATGGTGTTGGGTGGGATTTTGTGGGGGGGTTGGTTGGTGTATGTGCGGTGTTGTGGTTTTGGTGGGGTGTTAGGTGTGGTGGCCGTTTAGTTGATTGGAGTTTCTGTGTGGTGGTTGGTTGATGTGTTGGTGTTTTTTTGGTGATGTATTTGTGTGTATGGTCGTGGTGGTGGGGGTGGTGGTGGTTTGGTGTGTTTGGTGCAGTGGTTCCTGGTGTCGTGGTGGTTGTTGGTGGTTTGTGTGGGTGTGTTCGTTGTGTCGGGTGGTTTGTGTTTGTGGTGTGGTGTTTGTGATGGTTTGGTGTGAGTGGTGGTGTTGATGTTTGGAGTGGTGTGTTTGTGATGGTTGTGTGGTAGTGTGTTGTATGGTTTGGTGTAGTGGTGGTTTGTGATGGTGTGGGGGATGGTGGTTGATTAACTGCATCGAGAACTTTGGAATGTTGTAGTATTGGATTGGGGAGTATTGAATGTGGTGTAGGACAGTAGTTGTGGTAGCTTGGATAACTGAGAGACACAGTACTGACAGACACAGGACAGGCAGACACAGTCACGACAGACACAATAGAACTGACAAAACACAGGACTGACAGACACAGCACTGACAGACACAGTACTGACAACACAGTATGACAATGACACAGTACTGACAGATGCACAGTACTGACAACAAGTACTGAAAGACAAAGTACTTACAGATGCACAGTACGACGACACAGTACTGACAATGACAAACTGCACTGAACATACACAGTTACTGACAGATGAGCACAGTAACTGACATAGACACAGTACGGACAGAGACACAGCACTGACATACACATACTAGACAGATACTCAGTACTGGCAGACACATACTGACAACACATATTGACAGACATATACTGACAGACACAGTACTGACAGACACAGTAAAAAAAATAAAAAATGACAGCCATAGTACTGACAGACACTGCTGACAGATGACACAGACTGACAGATACAGTACTGACAGACACATTACTACAGACAGAGTCTGACAGACACAGAGAATGACAATGAACACAAGACTGACAGACATTTGTTGACAACACAGTACAAGACAGATGTCACAGTATTTCGTGACAGACAACAGTATATGACAGATGCACGGCTGACAGACCACCAACTGACAGATGACTCAGTACTGACAGATGGCGCAGTACTGACTTACACATACTGACAGTTACACCGTACTGACGAACACATACTGACAATGACACAGTACTGACTTGACATCAGTACTGACAGATGAAACAGTACTGACAACACAGTACTGACGTAGACACAGTACTGACTTAACAACAGTACTGACATATGTCACAGTACAGACAACACAACTGACAATGCACAGTACTACTGACACCGTACTGACATATGACACAGTACTTGCAGACACAGTACTGACAGATGACACAGTACTGACTTTACCAGTACGACAACACAGTACAGACATACCACAGTATTACTGACAGACACATACGACAATGTCACATACTAGTGCAAAACATACTGACAGACACATATTGACAGACCAAAGTAATGACAGACAACAGTGCAGGCAGATTACAACTGACTGACAGACACAGTACTGACAATTGACACAGGACTACAAGACACAGTACTGCCAGATACAGTATTGTCAACACAGGACTAGCAGAACACAGTATTGACAGATACACAGTACTGACAGACACAGTACAGACAGATGACACACTACTGACAGATGACACGGTACGGGACAGACACAGTATTGGCAGACACAGTACTGACAGACACAGCGCTGACAGATGACACAGTACTGACAGACACAGTACTGACAGACACATTTTCTGACAGATGACACAGTACTAGCAGATACAGTACTGACAGACACAGCGCTGACAAAATGACCAGTACTGACAGACACAGTATGACGACACAGTATGACAGATGCACAGTACTGACAGACACAGTAATGACAGATGACACAGTACTGACAGACTCAGTACTGACAGGCACAGTACTGCAGATGACACAGTACTGACAGACACATTTAATGAAGATGACAAAAGTACTGACAGACACAGTACTGACAGACACAGTACTGACAGAGGGACACAGTACGATACAGTACTCCAGATACACAGTACTGGTAGACACAGTACGGACAGCTGACACAGTACTGACAGATGACACAGTATGACAGACGCAGTACTGACAGACACAATACTGACAGACACAGTACTGACAGATGACACAGAAACTGACAGACACAGTTCTGACAGACACAGTACTGAAAAGATGACACAGTACTGACAGACACAGTACTGACAGACACAGTGCTGACAACACAGTATTGACAAATATAGTACTGACAGATGACACAGTGCTGACAGACACAGTACTGGCAATACAAGTTGCTACAGATTACCCCAGTACTGACAGACACAGTACTGACAGATGACTCAGTACTGATCCCAGTACTGACAGATGACACATTACTGACAACACAGTACTGACAGACACAGTACTGACAGACACAGTCCTGACAGACACAGTACTGACAGACACAGTACTGACAGACACAGTCCTGACAGACACAGTACTGACAGACACAGTCCTGACAGACACAGTACTGACAGACACAGTCCTGACAGACACAGTACTGACAGACACAGTACTGACAGACACAGTACTGACAGACACAGTACTGACAGACACAGTCCTGACAGACACAGTACTGACAGACACAGTACTGACAGACACAGTACTGACAGATGATACAGAGGAAATAAATGGTGTAAAATTCCTACACAATGGACATATAAGCACAAAAGCAGTATAATACGATCATTTATTGTCAACGTTTCGCCCTCACAGTGAGCTTTATCAAGTCACCAACAGATCTACCTGGGGTGGAAGGTACATGAGTACCTTCCACCCACGAACATCTGTTGGTGACTTAGTACTGAGACTGCGACACTGGAAAAGATGCTGGAAACGAGTTTGGCAGTGGAGTTGGTGGGGAGGACTATGTATCTCCTCTTGGCAGTGTCTTACTGGGTGAGTTGACGAGACCCGAATTTGCATGAAAATGTCATCCATTTGTGGACACTGCAGTTCTCCAAGCGGACATTAATCAGGTCTTTAAGTTGGTCTCAGAAAACAATATAAAGTTCATTATGGACAAATTTCAATTACTCCGATACGAAAAACTCGAGAAAATAAAAGCTATATTAGAGAACGAAACAAATTTCATTCACACAATGGAGCGAAAACCTAATGTGAAGGACCTGGGAGTGATAATGTCAGAAAACCTCACTTTGAAACGATAGCAACAAAGTATCTTCCTCATCTGCAAGTGTGAACCAAGATTAATTTTGGTTTTTATGGTAGCGGGGTTCAATGGTACATCTTCGGAGGCTTCTTACTTTATTGTTAAGTCGTGGTGGGTTTTACAGGCTTGTGTGTTGTGCCCATGGCCCGGGAGGGCCATCCCACGAGAGGGGCTACTAGTAGGCCTTGTGCCTTCCTGCTAGGCCGCTGTGTGGGTGAGAGAGTGTGGGACCAGCTTCCCACAGACCTGGACAGGCCCAGAGGACAGCACTTTAGTGGTGCGAAATATGAACTGTACTGTCTGTGCAGACAGTACAGGCTGTCTATACTAGGAAAATGATAGGATGGATAATGAGAACCTTCAAAACCAGGGACGCCAAGCCAACGATGATTCTTTTCAAATCACCTGTTCTCTCTAGGCTGCAGTATTGCTTTACACTAACGGCCCCTTTCAAGGTAGGTGAAACTGCTGAACTGAAGAACATAAAGAGAATTTTCACTGCATATATAAGCACAATAGAGCACTTCAGTTACTGGAAATGGTTAAAGTCCATTGACCAGGAGAGATACATCATAATATGCACTTGGAAAATCGTAGAGGGGCTAGTCCCAAAACTGCGCACAGCAAAACAAAGACTCGCCAGGTGATGTAACATCCTCCCAGTGATATGCAGGAGTGTCATTTGTACACTCTGGGGACAACACAATAAGTGTCAGGGCCCAAGACTTTTCAATTGCCTCCAAGCACATATAAGGGGGTTTTACCAATAGAGTCCAAGCTGTCTTCAGAATGAAACTGGACAGGCATCTAAAGTCAATACCTATCTTTAGATGCCTGGTTCATATGCCGGTTTGCGAGCAGCCGGCAGTATCAGCTTGGTTGATCAGGCCTTGATTCACCGTGAGTCTTGGTCATGAACCGGGCCGCGGGGGACGTTGACCCCCAGAATGCCCTCACTTAAAACACTGCACTTAACATTAGAGTGAACAAAATGCTCAATCTGGTTCAATGATCCAGTCACCTACAAGCCTCTCAATAAACCAAGTGAACATCCTAATTAAAACTTCTCGTCGCGAGACTTGCCTCATACTATGGGAATCAGAACAAGAAAAGAAACTTCTGCACTTTTCCCGGCAACCTGAGACCCGCCAGAATGTCCGGCCTGACGAAAACTCACAAGCCAGGAATTCTATTGTGGCTCATCTCCTCTGGAATAGGAGTCATGCAGTAACTCTCAGGGATTCTTAGTAAAACTTTTCTAAACTCTTGGACACGTCCAGTCGAGCAAACATTAAACACTGGTGATCTCCTCAATCGCATCCTCAATATTAATGTCTGGAACAGAAACTCTAGAGATTAGATGTGACATCCCTATTTACTAATGTGCCCACTTCACAAACCAAGGGTCAACCTGGGCCTGGAAATTGAAGACTGCCTCTACTTCCAGTTCCAGACAGTAATTTCACTGACCTTGCTGAACTGTGTTGGTTTCACATGTTTCCCTTTTGAAATTTTCTTTTTTTTTCACATACTTTTGTATGTTGATACGTAGTGAACCTCTACAAGGACCATCAAGAAACCCAGCGATTTTCCTCTATTATTTTCTCTTCAGTCACCTGGCTCCCTTAGGTTGACATTCTCATCATAACCCCTAGATGTTACAAGGTTCTTATCAAAAACTCAACCAGGTCGAGCCCTCACTCCAATTTATGATAGAAATTGACAACACTTTTCCTTTCCTTCATATTTTTCTCTACAAAACTGACCAGGAACTTCGTTTTAAAGTCTACCGAAAACAGACCAACCAACACGATCTTCACTTCTACTCTCACCACGATACCAAAAGTAATCGTGACGTTAACATAAACTTCTTGATCGTGCCCTCAAGTATGTAGTAGTGAATTCACTGAGGAAGAAAGTTCTTTGACAGAACGAGTATTTCCTAAACTTCACTATCCTCATCACTTCATTAGAGACTGCAGACACCGGACACATAACATCTTCGACTCACCCAGACGAGATACCATTTAGAGGAGTTACATAGTCCTTACCACTAATTCCATTGCCAAACAGGTTTCCAACACCTTTCCAGTACCCCTTTCCGATGTCTAACTCTTCTTTCCCCAAAATTTCAAAAACATCATCAGAATGGGACCCCTCAGGTTAAAACCCTTGGGGTTTTTTTTAAAAAAACATAATCCCTTGCAAAAATTTTGCCCCCCAAATTTTTGGGTGGGGGGAGACATTCACAGACCCCCCAAAACATTTTATTTCAAAACCCACCAATACCCCAATTTAAAAGGGAAAAAGGTCTGATTTTTGAAACCGAAAATCTAAAAACCCCTTTTTTTTTTTTTAATTTTTTAAATTTTTTTAAAAGGACACAGTAAAAGTTTTTATAAAAAAAAATAAAAGAAAAAATTTTAAATTAAACCCGTTTAAAAAATACAAATGACCTACCATAAACCCCCTTTCCCAAAACCACAAGTTTTTACATTCACTTGTTTTTAAAAAATTATATCCTCCCCGAAAAAATTGAAACAAACGGGAATAACCCTGCTCAAAAAAAAACATCAACAAATTCAAAACCCTAAAATCATCCCCATTTTTTACAGTACATTTAAAAACCCCTTGACAAAAAGTACACGATGTTATGATCCCAGCATAGAAGGAAAAAATTTTTATACATTACTTTAATTAAAAAAAGGGGCAAACCAAAACCCTACAAAAAAAAATTGCAAAGACATACCACATTTAATATTTCCCCCTCAAATAGCAGGAAACCCCTTAAAAATAATTTTAAGAGCGAAGGGGAGCTCCCGCACCCCCAACAAAAAAAAAATTAGCAAAAAAAAAAAACCAAAAAAATCAAAAAATTTTTTGTCTGTTCCACTTTTAAACCCCCCAAAAACCCCTGTTTTCAATTAGACCCCTTGCACAAAGGCCAAAAAAATATTATTTAACATACAAAATTAAAATTTTACAGGGAAAATTATTTTTAAAAAAATTTTTTGCAAAACCCAAGCCCACAAAAACATTTAAAATTGTTACATTTTCACAATGAAAAAACCCCCATAAACATGGGCGGGGGAAAAACCCTCAAGTAAAAAACAAAAAACATTTTTATACGCAAAAAACAACCCATAAAAATAAAAAAAAATCCCAACATAAGGTTTTCAAAATGTCTTTGTTACAGGACATAAAAAACCTTATTTTCCCTTTTTGAAACCTTAGTACATCATTGTGGAAAATTTTTTTTTTTTTTTTTTTTTATTTTAAAAAAAGTTTTAAAAAGATAATATTTAAACAAATAATTTTGCATTTTAAATTTTAATTCTATTGCCCAAAGGGCTTTGCCGCACTTACTTCGTGGTGGGGACATACACCCCCCCCCCCTTTTTCCCCCTTTTTTCAATTTATTATAAGGCGGGTTTTCATGGGAATAAAAATTCCTCCCTGCAATTTAAATAGTCATTTAAATTAAAAAAAATTGACTTTCAAGTTGTACATGTTCCATCCTTGTTTTTTCCCCAAAAAAAAACCATTGAAACCAAAAAAAGTTTACAAAACAAATAGAAACCCAAAATTTAAAGGGGATCCCCACAATAAAATTGCCCTTCCTTTAAATTTAAAACCTCAAATATCCATTAAAATTCATATATCATTACATAAATTTTATTAGGTTTAAAAGAAAAAGGTTTTTTTTATTTATTTTTGTGATTTTTAAAATTGAAAATTTTTAAAAGGTTTTAAAAATACCCCACAGGTTGTTTAGGTAAGACACATTGAACAGTTTGGTATCTTTATTATGAACGCTTGCCTACACAGGGAGCTTTTCCCCAGTCAAGTAAAAGAAAAGTTGACAGAAAAGAAGACCTTGGAAAACGATTTTAATCAGTCCTTTACCCCTTAAAATTTTTAGGTGGTCAGTTCCCCCAGTCCCGGAGAAAAGCCCCTGTTCCATAGCACGAAAAAAATTTTGGAGAAAAGTGACAGGACGGGGGCCCCTTTTTTTATGCGACGAGAGGTTTAGTTTTTACCCTCTCCTAGTGGCCCCACGTCTCCCCCTCTCGGGCGCTACAAAAAGGCTCCGTCCCGTCAACCCCCCCTTCCCTACCCGTTTCACCCCTATGGAAAAATGCTCCTCTCCAGAAAGAGGGGTGACCACCTCAAAACTCCAAGGGTGATGGAATGATTACATCGTTCAAGTTTTCCTCTTTCCTCCATCAAAACCCCCCTGAACCTTGACTAAAAAAGCCCCACTGTGCAGGCGAAAAAAAAGCTTCATAATAAAGATACCCCAACTGTTTTCATTATTAAAATTTACTAAACCAAAGAAACATTTAAATTTTTATATAAAAAAATTTGCGAAAATTTTTCCCCCAAACAAAACTGTTGGGAGGGGGCACCCGCCCCTTCACAAACATAAAATTATACAACGATCCCCAAATTTAAAATTTTGTGCTTTTTCTTAACAACATTCTGCCCCTAAACCCGAGATCCCCAAATTTAGTCATTTATGGGTTTTTTTTTTAAAGGGTTTTCCTATTTGGTAGTGAAAAATAAAACCCAAAATTCCAATCCCCCATTTTATCAAAACCCCCCCCCTCTATTAAAAAAACCCTCCCACCCAAACAAAACTACAAAGAAGCCAAACCAACCCACCCTCTGTTTTTCCCCCGGTAGGGACCAACCCTTTGCCCCCCCCCGGGTTCATGAGGAAAGGGCCCCCCACAGTGAGTTTCCCGGTAACCCCCCGAAAAGCAACTCCCCCTCCCACCATAGACTTGCCTTTTTTTCCTTACCATGTTCTATAAAATCTCGCTGCTAACCTTTTACCTCAACTTCCCCTAACCCCTCATCCCCCAAGATACAGTAAAAATCCGTCATAACTCATTAAGGCTCTACCCACATCCCCCGGCACCCCATTTTCATCCAACATTAAGGCCCGTAGGAATGGCCATTCCCCCCCCCCCCCAAAAAATCTGATAACTCTCACCTTTCCCTAACCTCCCCCCCCTCCAAAGAGGGACAAAATATACCGCATGAAAGGCCGTTTCGATGTCCCCACAATGCAAGCATGGTCCTTCTCACAAGCCCCTTTTTATATAAAATCCCTGAGGCCAAACCCCCCATCAAAAGGGAAATACTAACTCTGTACCCTCGCTGGATTCTAACAAACCAAACTTCCTCCATATGCTTATCCAGTATATGTTGGATATAAAAGAAAGTCCCTTAAGACCCCCTTCCCTCCACGCCCCCCATTGTTTGACCTTAACGTGGAAACTTTTTAAACATGTAATTTAAAACCCTCAACATTTTCCTACAATACCTAAACCCCTTTCCCACACCACCATCTTCTGATCCCCCATTACCCTACCTACCCGCCCTCTACCCCCCAGCCGAATTATCTTTGTTTTAATTATAAAACCCCATTACCTATGCCCCCAATACATCAGGCCAAACCCCACGTCTCCCCCCGTCATACAACGTCCTTGCTCAACCCATGCCCCCCCAAACCCCCACCAACCTTAAAAACCTTTCCCTCTGGATTCTGCAATACCTCTGTCTTAAAGGGAACACCTCGCCACTCCCCAACCTTACTAACCCAAGATTTTGACCACAAAAAACTCTCTGCTGTAATGTTCCCCTCCCTCCCCCTTTAAGCCCCTCCTAGCCTACCCAAACCCTGCTCTTTAACAAAATTCCGAATTTATTTTCCCTATTTTCCCTGCACTTCCCCCATTCCATATTCCACAAACCTTAATTCGTCCACTACTTTGACCATCCCCAACCCCCCCCCCCAAGCCCCCCCCCCCCCAATCCCCCACCTCTATTAGTCTCGACTTCATTAAATTAATCCAACCCGGGGCCCCCCAAAAACTGAATGATTCCACCAACTTTCCTTAGATCTTCCGAAAATGCCTTTACCAGCACGGTAGTTCTTCTATACCCCCAATCCCCCCCCCCCCCCCACCCCCCTAATCCCTTTTCAATCCACCTCTCCACCAGCCCATAAAAGGATTCTGTCGCAGCAAACAAAAAAGAGAGGAGTGGACAGCCCTGCCTCAAACCTCTTCCATCAGTACGGGCCCCCAACCCCTTACCATTAACCTTTTCCCTAATAACTGCCCCTATACAAGGTTTGCACCCTTTCCACCACCTTCCCCCCCAAACCCACTTTTTCCAAACAAACTTTTAAGAAATCCCTTTTACCAATCATACGCATTGCCCAATCTAATCCAAGTATTCCCCCTCCGGTGCAGTCCTCAAAAAAACCCCCTTTTTTGACTATCCCGTCCCTCATACTTTTCCCCGGGGAATGCCAAAGTCCCATGTACCATGATCCTAGAACCTTCTTGTCTATTCCCCGAATTTTTTAGTTTTTAAATTTTATAATCTGCACACTTAAGGGATTTTGCTCTATAAACATTCAATACTTTCCCCCATTTTCTTCTGGGCACAACACAACGACCCCTGTTTTTTGGGGTTTCCCCATCCTCCCACTGCCCCCTTTTGGTTTCAAGACTTCCACTAACCCTCCCTAATGCATTCCATTAAACTCTATAAAAATCATTCGGTTATTCCATCAATGCCCGGCGTCTTTACCCTACCCATCCCTTTAAACCGCCTCCCCCACCCCCTCCTCTTTAAATATACCCCCAGCATTTCCTGTTCCTCTTTGTCCCAATACAATGGTATTCTGCAAAAACCCCAAAAATACCTCCTCACGACAATTTCCCTTTTTCCCTCCTCCATTTCCCCAAAACCCAAAAATCAGCATAACCACAATACATCTGTATCAGTAAGACCTTTTGACCCACCACAAAACCCCCCCCCCCCCATCACACCATAATGCGTTTGATCACCATTTCCCTTTTCCCAAAATTTTTTCTCAGGACAAAACCCTATGGTCGATCCCCCTTTTAACCCTCCTTAATCCTGCCCAACTCAATCGCTTTTTAAACCCTTTCATTAGTAATCTTCAATCCTACCCCTTTAAAGCCATCCACCTCCCTCGCACATTTCCCTTCCCCCCCCGTATAAACAGCATTCAACTGTCCCCCCAGGAGTTTTGAAACCAATCCCACCTTGCCTGTTCCTTTCCACGTATCCTAAAAAACTCTGCTATTGCTGTCTTTGCTCGCTTTCCCCCCCCTTCAAGCAAATCCCCCCACCATCCCTACCCCCCCAGCAATGTCCCACCATTCCTAAAGGATGGCCTTCATCCCCCCCCTGCAGAAGCCCCACATTCAATTTCCCAAACCCCCCCATATTGCGAACTATACCTTTACCCCAGTCAGCTTCACCCCCCGTGATCCGAAAAAACCGACATCAAAGCCCCATTCTCCACCATCCCCCCCATTTACATATTCCTATCTAACTCGCCCAAATTAAAAGAATAAACGGGCTCCACCCCATACCCCCCTGCCACCCATTACAACACCCCATCCCCCAACCATCCCGAGTTTTCACCCAAAAACTCCGCCCCCCCCCGGGTCACTCCCATACCCAAAAAAACAGTTCCTCACCTCCATTACGTTGGGGTTAAAAAACCCCAAATTTTAATAAAATCACATCAAAATAATTTATTCTTGTTCAGCTGTTTCCCAAAAGAAATACCCCCCCCCCAGGCCCCCTCCCTCAAAACCCCCCCCCCCCCCCTTCACAAACCCCGAAAATGGCTGGTCCCTTTCGCTATGTCCCCTTTCCTTTTAAATTTTTCAAAGCATTACGGGGGACAACATTTTTATAACCCTCAAATCAATTTCCTCCCTAACCTATGGTTTTATGCTCCTGCAAAAAAAAAAAAAAATAAAATCCCAAAAAATCAACCCCCTTCTAAAAACCACTCTAACCCCAAAACCCCCTTTTTCCTCAGATTTAAACCCCCTTGACATTTATTGTGACACCTTGAATTTGCTAGAAGAGGGGGGTTACCCCCCCTTTCCGCTGTATCTTACTCCTTCACTTTTTTCATACCCGTACATTTTTATCCTTTTTTCTAACCTGGCCTCCCCGCCCCCCCCTTGCCCCCCCCCCGAAACTTCCCCGGTACCCCCCTCCCCCCTACCTTTTCCCCTACAACTACCATGACTTCTTCCCCCGGGGCTTTGCCCAGGTGTTAAAACCTCATCGAGGTCAAAAAACCCCCGGGCCTTTTTCGTGAGCTCCCCACACACAAATCTATTCCTGCACGTCCTCCTTGGACTTCCACCACCACTTCCATGTTCCCCCTTGGCATTCCTCGAACCCTTCACCTGTTCTGTGCTCAACCCTCAGTGTATCTCATTGATTCTCAGGACCATCCCCCCCGGGGCCCCCGTCTCGTCGAAGAACTCCTTCAGCACCGCATCCACAACTTTCCTGGGTTGACTCTTCCCCTCCCCCCGTCCCCCAGGCGATGGGGGCCCCCCCCCTGTCACCTCTGGGATGGTAACACAGGTACCGACCGTCGATATTCCCGTTTCTACCCCCTTCACTCCAACGCCCTCGCATGGTTCCACCTTCCCAAAGGCATCAACTCACATGGTCTCTGCCCACTGCCAACGTACCATTTTATTTATAATCAAAAAGACGCTAAGCCCCAAGGGCTATACGCTGCCAACGACCAGGAGCCCCCGGTAGGTGCCTCTAGGACAGTAGCTGCCAAATTTTACATATGAGCCACAAAGTCGAAGGTCTTTCTCTGGCCCGGATAGTGAACAAAAACCTGCGTCCTGGACTCCCCCCCAAAAATGACGTAGGACGGAAGGCCTAGCCCAAAAGTCATTTTGAGGGTATAAGAGCCCCGGTCGTCCCTTATATGGCCCTTTGTCCTACTCCCATCTTCCGAATGAACTTTACGTGTTGTTGAATACCTCCTGTATACTTACGCTTCCCCCCTCGAAAAGGGGCATTCCTGACCTTCACCCCAAGATATACTGGATACTATTTATAACGGTCCACTGCCCAGTTTACCGTCACCTTCCTCCCTGAACTCTTCAACAAGTCTGTCTAGACGCCGGTACGATTCAGTTTTAGGTACTCGGTCTTTCCCCTTCAAGGCAACACCAATCTTCCCCGTTGGGGGCACCATAGGGTCCCTATGATAGCAGGTAGCAATGATGCCGTTGCTCCCTAAGCGGCCCCCGTACCCCTGATACAACATGTTAAACCCTTGTCCCATCGGTACGCCATTTGTCTTCAGTTGCTAAAGGTCACACCAGAGGGCAGGTGTAGCTATAGGCGTGCGTCCTCTCCCCGGAGGTCGAGAGAGAATGACAAACCCTTTTAAACAACTACAGAGATTTAAGACCGACCCAGGGAAATGTTTCTCTACAGGAAAGAATTTGAGGGAGATTACTATCTTTGTCGTCCCCTTTGATTCCATTTACTTCCGAAAAATAGAGTTATATGGGTTTTTTTTTTTTTTACGTTGCAGTGTGGTTTTGCTTGAATAAATTCCAGCAGATCTGCCATCAGTGGCAGGGGGGGTGCATGACAGTGATCCCTAATGACAACTCTTTAAAGGATTGTAGGGAAAAGTTAAAAGATGGAGTAGAATATAGTAAAGATAGTTTCATTCCGGTACTAGTTAAGTAGGGTAAATCAAGCTCCCGCCTTTCTTCCCCCTCCCCGAAAGTGTAGTTTCCCCTTGCCCGGCTCCTAGTTTAAAAAGGTAGGGGGAAGTCACCCTCCCGTTTTTCCCGCCTTTTCTCCCCCCCCCCATAAAGTGATAGTTGATTGCCGGCTGCTTGTTAAAAAGTAGGGTCATCTAGCTCCTCTATCCCTTCCCCCCCCCTCTTCCCCCCCCCGAAAGGGGAGTTGGGGGTCTGGTCAAACAGTAAATCATCGACTTTACAGCTCCCCAACACTACTGTAAGTACATCCTGCTTGTTTCTTGGATTTATTGGTTAAAATTTACTTTTTACCAATAAAAAAACTTAGTCCTTTCAGCCTTGCTCTATGTTGCTGTTGTAATAATCACCCATCTTTTGATAATGTACACTGCCCGGAAGTGATTATTTAAGCAGGGGGTAACCTGTCTATCTTTTCAGCTTGGGTGACAGTGGGGGGGTCCCCTTTCCCCAATAAAAAACCAAAAGCAGAACAGGAGGGGACAACGCCCTTTGGGAGTCCCCCTTTTTTGTATTAAACTCCCTGTGCCCCTGTATGAAACTGCGGGGAACGTAACCCCACATCTTTTGCAAGCGGTAAATAACCTGCTTTCCGTCATCGGGATACTACTAACGGCGTTAATCTGTAAAAGAACTACCCAGTGGTCGGGTCCCCCAACACCTGCGACCCCCCCCCCCCCCCATCATAAAGAAAACGGGCTAGGGGTTTTCAACAAATTGCACCAACACCAGACGCCCTTTAATACATATTTAGCGTTGAATTCGTTATCATTTATTTTTTTCCCTTTTTCATTTTCTTTAATTGGGGGATTAATATTTAAATATTTAAGTGTTTTACATTTTATATTTTTTTAAAAATTTAAAGTGTTTTTTTTTGTCTGTTATTATTTTTTTTCTTTTCCCAAAATTTTTCCCTGAGGAGGAGCCAACCCTTTGGGTAATACTGTTTGAATTTGGGTTACAGGGCTAAAGAAAGGGGCCTTCACAAGTGGGACTTGCCGGGAAATCAACTCACTAAATTTCAAGTTTTCAAAATTTCCATCTCGAATCTACCTTGGAACTTCAAACGCTGCATACCACAGACGGTTACCACCAGCCATAGTAATCATTCTTATGGTAGGACAATAGTACAGGTATTTAAAAGATTTGGTGATTGTTATGTCTCAATTTATTGAAGTCAAGTCGGGCAGGATATAATAGTTAATTTTTTCCCATTTTTTTAATTTTGAGCTTGAAACACTTTGGAGTTTTTAGACTTGGGGACCCGAGATTTTCCAGTGACAACTTGTTTTTCTTTGAGCTCTTTATTATATAAAGGGAAACGTCATGGGGACACTCTTGTTTTGGGTTGGTGGGGGAAGATTGGTTTGGTAAATGACCCCTTTCTACTTACTTTTTTCCTCAAACCCGGCATAAAAAACCCCTTCGTTTTAAATTAAAACATATTGTTTAATTGAAGAAAGGGATCAAAGCCCTCGGGTTTTTTTTGCATTTTTGAGCAGAGCGGGAAAATTGAAACCCTCCTTTTTTTTAAAACCCTTTTTTTCTTTTCCCCCCTGAAATTTTAAAGTTATTTTCCCAAGTATGGATGAATACCATTTTGGATAAAACACTGGAAGTAATTTGGGGAATAACGGGGAAAAATTTAAAATTTCTTTCATTAGTGCTAAGACCCAGGAAAAAACTTGAAAGAGAGAAAATTTTGAGGGGAGAAGAAAGAAGCTAGAAAGGGAAAGAAAAGAAAATAAGGAGAAGAGAGAATCAAAAGAGAAGAAAAAAAGGGGAGAGAGAAAGAATTAAAGAGAAGAAAAAAAAAGGGAGAAAAGAAACCTTGAAAGACAGGAAAAAAAAGGAGAAGAGAGAATTGAGAGAGAAATCCGAGAAAAAAAGGGGGGTTAAAGGAAAGGGGAGCGGAAAACCAAAAGAGCGTGAGGAAACAGCTAGGGAACGTGAGGAACAAGCAAGATACGTGGGGAACAGGTTAAATTAAGAAACTTGGGAAAGAGAAAAGGATAAAAGAAAGTTGAGGAAAAAAAGCTAAAAACGGGGGAAAAGAGCTAGAGACCCATGAGTTAATAGGAGAGAAAAGGATCGCGGCTCAAAAATCTCGCCTTGAAAAAGCGAAAAAAAAAAATTAACTTTTACACAACCCAAAAATTAGAGGGAAAATGAATGGAACAACGTGCAATCAGTGCACATATTTTTCCCAAAACCTAATTTAAACCCCCCTTTCACAGAGGGGGGAAACTTAAAATTCTTTAAAAAATCAGGTTTGAAAAAACTGCTTTCCCCCTTTTGAATTTGGGCCCGTGACACCTGGGTTTCCGGTTAGGAAAGTTTTTTCTGGGGACAGCCTTAAATTGCTATGGAACTTTGTCGCAAAGGGTTTTCTATTTAAATTTTAAAAAATAAAAAAGAAGCAATTTCCCTTTAAAACATAACAAAAAAAACCCCAAAATTTTTACAGGAAAAATTTCAGGTATGCCACCTTTAAAAAGGGCCCGGCCAGAATTTCAACAGTTTGTTGAAATTTTTGGGTTAAAAGATTCAGGAATTTAAACACAGTTTTGAATCTCTTTTGAGACTTCATGGTTTCTGACCAGTTCCTGGGCAGCCTTCTTCCTCCCAGATACAAAAATTCATTAAGAAAGAAAACCCGGGTTAAAGCTGGGAATTTTTGAGGCTGATTTACCTATATTGAGGCCCCCCAATCCCATAAAAAACCCCAAAGGGATCAACCCCAAGGGCAAAGGGGTTAACGGACCTTAAAAAAATCAAAGCCCCTTGTGGAAAGTTTAAAAAAAACTTCTTTTATTCCGGGTTTTTTTATTTGTGTGGTGTTTAAGGGGCATAAAAAGTCCCCGATTGTCCTAAGAAGGTTTCCCAAAAAATTGGAAGGGTGATTTTTAAAAACTGTAATTTACCAAGCCCCTTTTTAGGGAAAAGTTAAAGGGGCTTAATGTATCTACCATTTTTAAAAAGACACTGGATGCAATGTAAAAGTAATTTTTTATAAGCTGTTCCCAAAAACTTAAAAAACTCATTCCTTGCTATACTTTCAGACTACTTGGGCCTAAAAGACAAAATTTTTCCCACCCATCCGTTGTTAAAAATTGGTCTAAAATGGGTTTACAGGTTTTGGGCCCGGGAAACCGTACTAGCCCCTCACTTTTTTTGCTCCGTACTAAAAGGTAAAAGTTTAAAAGGGGCCCCTTCTTCCCTTTTGAGGTTTACCTTTCATCACCAAAGAAGGGAAAATAAGTGTTTCAGATCCCTTCTTGTAGAGTCGGGGAAGCCCCTCGAAAGTTTAGGGTGAGACAAAGTCCCCGGGGATTCATGTGGGAAATTTAAAAAAAAGTGATGCTACTCTCGAAAACGAGGTAGTAGGAACACCGGGTTTACCCTTTTTAATTTTAAAATGAAGGGATCACCCCCCGATACCATAAATGCTTGACTAGGAAAACCAAAGCCCCAGGCTTTTACTTTGTCCATCCTTTGATTTTCCCCGACTTTAAGCCTTTAGAAAAAAATTTCAATTTTCAAATAATTTTCCCTTCTCTTCAGAAATTTCCATAAAGCCGCAAACAAAATCAAATTATCCCAAAAGGGAAAAATTTTATAAAATTTGAATTTTAAAAGGGTTTTGTTTCAATTTAGTATTCAAATTAAATTCAGATGAGACGACTTTTTCCCTCTTAGTTGTTCCAAAATCAGTGCAGAGAACTATTCCCTTAAAAAGGCTCATACCTGGCCCTTGGGCCCGGAAAATTTCTCGCATCGTTTTAAAAATTTTAAAAAAATTAGGGAAACCTATTTTTTTGGCCCCAAAATGTCCTCAGATGTCACTACTTAAATTGGGAGATCGTGTAAAGTTTGCCAAAATGTCATCCTCCCCAGGTTTCCCGGCGAGTACCTATTGCAAAAAGCCTAACTTAATGGGACCGTTTGAAAGAGTAGTATTGACATGTTGGTCCTTTTTTCCCCCACTTTTTATTGGGGACATAGATATATATTAACATTAGTTGATTTTTGCTTCAAGTTTCCCTGAAGCCGTAAAGCCATTTTCTACGAGGGGCGAAAACCCTTTTGTCCATCTTCCCCCCAGGGGTGGAAAATCCCCAAAGAAATTTTGCTTTCCGTGGGAACAGTTACATCTGACTTAATGGGGAACATCTTACCAACTTTGGGATGAAAGGGCCCCTCTTCACCAACCCTATCATCCCAGCTGTAATGGGAGGATTTAGGGCCAGCATTCGATTTTTCAAGTCCAAATTTTTAAAAGGGAAATTTTTCTCCCTTAAAACCCAAGGAGTGGATCGTTTCCTCCCTTTTTGTTTGTTTTCCAAAGAGGGAAGTTCCCATGACTCCCTTTTTTGGGTTTTCCCCCTTTTGAAACCCTTTCTATGGTAAAAGGCCCGAGGGCCCCTTGTCCATCATTTATACCCTTTTTGGATAATGAGGAGGGGAAATGCTGAGGTTCAGTCTTTTTACCAGTTTCCCCCCCTTGCCTTAGATCCAAAATTGAGGAGACCTCTGACATAGTTTCGAAAAACCTAAGCTTGTCAATGGACCAGTACAAAAACCCATTTTTATTCCCAAAAATCAAGGAAAGTTTTTTAAAATAGGAGAGAAGTTTTTGTTTCTTTTGCCTATTAAAATCAAAAAAATTTTAGTAAACATGGAAAAAGGGTCCATATAAAGTATTAAAAATTTGTGGGAAAGTTGACTCCCCTCATAGAAGTCAAGGGGAAACCTAAGCTTTATCATATAAAACATCCTTAAGAAAAAATTACCGAAGAAATTCGGTTAACTGCCTTAATAACTTTGACTTAGTTTTTCCACACGAACTTGATAAGACAACTGAAGAATGTAAAGTGTGCGTAATTGACACCTCTAACTTAGACTATGATGAACTACATGACTTGGTGACTCTTGACCACTCGAGCGCAACCAATATTAATATTAATGAATCTTTTGATGAACATAAGAGACATGAACTATTTCAATGTGTGAGTAACTTTTCAGACGTCTTTACTGATATTCCAGGTGTTACCTCCACGGTAGTCCATAAGATTGACTTAGTGACGGACAATCCTATCAAACGAAAATTATACCCAGTTCCAGTTCACCTTAGGGATGCATTTGAGCCGAGAGGTAGTCAGATTATTAAAACTAAAGATCATTGAACCTTCAGTATCTTCATATTGCTCACCAGTAGTCATGGTTAAGAAGGAGGATAATCATATAGACTTGCTATTGACTTCAGGGGCCCCTTAATGCTATAACCGGTGAGATGCTGAGCCTATGCCCTTAATAGATAGCGATCTACAAAAATTTTATGACGCTTCCTTCTTTTCAGAGTTTGGGATATTGCACAGGCATATCATCAAGTAATGTTAGATCCTTCTTCTAAGCAGTACACTGCTTTCCTACACACCAAGGGACTGATGCAGTATAGAACTATCCCCTTCGGTTTGGAAACTTCCTGTGGTACCTACGTGAGACTGATGAGAAAAGGTCTTGGGTAATAGGCCAAATGTTTCAGTTTTTTTTTGATAACATTTACGTAATGACATCTACGTGGGGCGAACATATCCAAACATTAACATCAGTTTTGCGTAGGTTACGCTCACATGGCCTCACTGCCAAGCCGAAGAAATGCTTCCTTGGGTATAACAAGATTAGATATCTTGGACTGATACTTTCTAATAAACACTCTGCAGCCTCTCCCCAGTAAGATCAAGCTTTTTTGGGAATTTAAATTCCTAAAAACCCAAGAAGCTCATGTGAAGCTTTCTTGGTTCTGTAAATTTTTATGCACGGTTTATCCTGAACCTTACTGATCTTACAGGCATCTTATCCGACTTTCTTAAAAAGTCTGTGAAGGAACTCTTGAACTTTCCGACGTAGCTCGGGATAATTTTAATGAGTTTTAAAAAGTATCTTTTCGAAAGACCCTATACTTAAGATTCCTGATATTAATAAAACATTTTGTTTGAGAACTGATGCCCCCAATACTGGCTTAGGTGGGGGTGTTACTACAATAAACCCTGATGGTACTCCCTTCCCTGTATGCTTCCTAAGCTTTGGAAACTCCTTCCCCCAGAAACAAGATACTCCCACAATAGAAAAGGAATGTTTAGCCCCTTGTGTGGGTATCTCCAAACTTAAATTTTATTTGCTGGGAAAGAATTCATTTAGAAACGGAAACCCCAAACCTTTTGATTACCTGAAACTTTTTTTTTTTATTTTTATTTAAAAAACCAAAACAGTTTAACATAAAAATAAAGAAACAGTATGGAAAAACCCAATCAAATTAACTGACAAACGGATTTGTACCTACTGCTCGCAAGATATTACAACAAAAATTACTCAAAAAACATAACTAAAAACAAAATTACATGTCACAGGGTCATGAATTGACAATATATACAAAACCTTGTATATATATAAATTGTACATATAAATGACATCTGACAAAGGTTCAATACACTTGAACATAAAATATACAAAGAAGTTATAATCAGTTAAATCCATCCTTCACATTAATCAAAAAACCAAAACCTAACATCAAAATCTGACTAGATAATCTACATACTTTATCCCTAAAAAATACAGCTGAAAAATATCCCCAAAATACA
Source organism: Cherax quadricarinatus (assembly GCF_026875155.1). Taxonomy (NCBI): domain Eukaryota; kingdom Metazoa; phylum Arthropoda; class Malacostraca; order Decapoda; family Parastacidae; genus Cherax; species Cherax quadricarinatus. The sequence continues at coordinate 374,706 of NC_069466.1, read as the reverse complement.
AATAAACAGAAAAAGAATACAGCTTAGAACAACAATACAAGCTCTTACTGTTACAATACACCATATACAAAATTTCAGACAAATGGACTACGTCACTAAACGTCTAGATATGTCTGTATACCATACAGACTAAAACTTAACATCAAGAACTTGCATGAACACCAAAAACCGGTATCAGGGTACAGACCATAATTATAAACTTTAAAAGAATCAATCATGCATATATAAAGTATTACATAACGTCTGACCCAAAGACAAAGTCTCATACAATAGAAAGAGATATATATTTATATATATACACATACACCCCACACACCCACACCCAACATTCCAACACACACACACCCACACGTACACACAAAAATTTTCACAATATCACATTAATAGATGCACTGTATGCACAAAGCAAAACAGTATATAAGTATATCTCATCGTGCAAAACCCAGCACGTAACATAAATACAAACTAAAACACACTTTATGTCGCAAATAACTTATTTCTCAAGAATCAGGGTTATACAAGACTGATACACATCCTAATTATACATAAAAAAATCTATATTATACCTACATTCTGAAAAGTGTTATATCTACCATAACGAGACCTTGAGCTCTTACATCCACACTTGGCTGCCATAAAGCCCCAATGAAAACCCAGGAAACCTTTCCCAAACCCACATTCCACATCTCACGCCCCCCCCCAGGGAGGCAGCCCGCTTTTAAGCCCCCTGACTCCCTCCAACCATAAAAACCCCTTCACTCATACCCAATACAGTTTTACGAATTCCTAACGTAGCTTCTATCCCCTCAGAAAGCCTGTCCCACCTCCCCCCCCAAAACAATCTCGTTACGCCCCTCGTACTATAGACGTTACCGCAAAAAACCTTTTTCTCTCCCACTTCCCCCCCCCCCTCTCACCCACGAATTTTAAATTAATCTCCATAAAATTTAATCTAAAGCTCTTATGACACCCCGTTAATCCCCCCATATCTGACTTAGAGCACGAAAAACCGACCCCCCACGGGCCCCCCACCCTCTGAAACCCAACCTATTTAACCCAGCACCTAACCCCTTCCCTTCCAAAAGAAAATACTGGAACGCTGTCTCTCCCCTCCCAGATACCAACCCCCCCTCACAACCTGTCTTTTTGTATATCTCACCGAGGGAAAGGATCCCATGCGAAAACGAAACACACCTCACGCCCCCGAGGTTTTAACTTCATTTCAAATCAAAACCAAATATCCCCCACGCATAATGGGGAACAAACCCTCAATGGGACAACGCCCTACTAAAGCCCTACACAAAACCCCTTATACGAACCTTTCTCAGTTCCCTAACCAACATCACAGCCTCAAAACTATTTCACATTCCCCCCAAACTCCATTCCGATCCACATCCCCAGCCTGTCGTTACCCTTTCCCCCAACGGGCCCCGCGTTCACACCCTCACCAACACCCCCTTTTAATAAACACACATTTAGCCCTCCGTCTAAAAACCCAACAACCCCAACCCCCCCTGACTTACAGGTAACTTTACAACCCCTCCGTAACCAATCAAAACGTAAACCCCCATAAAAATTTGTCACCCGTCTTGTATCCCCGCAATCGCTGTCCCGAAATTGGGCACAGTGGAAATACCAAAACCCTTACTATACAATAAAATTTTCACGACTATCCCCCTCGCTGTATCAGAGTTGGGTGCTGGGGTCTCAGAACCCCTAACGCCCCTCGCCCCTTTTCCCAAACCTATCCGAATTTTCCCCCCCGCCCGCAACCATTCATCCCTTAAATAAACCCAAAATTTTAAAGACACCCCCCATTTTTTAACAAAAAATTTCTTCCCCCCCCACCCCCCCCCAAAAAAAAACCAACCCCATGCCCTTGACTTGCACTTTTTTCCGGGCATACCCGGGCCTTCCAAATAATTGCACCCCCTCCCAAACACCTCATTGACACCCCTGCAGAATGAGAACAGTTTGCGTAAAAACATATCCTTTAACCCCCAGGCCCTCCCCCCCCCCCCCCACTTCCCTACATGGCTACAAAAGTACGGTCAACCATTTATAAAAGGGGCCTGGAAACAGAAAACAATTTTTGGGACATGGGGACCCCCTGTCTAAGGCCTTTCCCCTTCAATTTCCCCCCCATACACCCTTTAATCTGATCCTCTTTTTCGCCCCCTTTTACAACGTATTTACCCACTCGACTTTTCCCCCCCAAAAACCCTGTCTCCTAGTAAAACCCTGCAAAGCCCCCTTTCCCCACTTTCATATGCCCCCTGCCAGTCTAGAGCCAACAAAGCCCCCCCTTCCACCCCCACCCTTAGCTTCCACAAACTTCTCATTCCCCAGTCTTCAATCACGACCTTCCCCGGAACCCGAATGGATTTTGACACCCCCTCCCCACTAACATTTGCCCTATTACCTAAAATTTTTTGCAAAACCTTATAGTTGCACACATCATGTTTGGGCTCGGTACCCCCCGAAGGGTGGGCTCCCCCTTTACCTTTCGGGCCCAACACTACTACTGCTTTTTCCCTTTCTCCCCCCCAATTACTCCCCCCCTTCTACTATTAAATAACCTAACTATAAATTCCTTTATCAACCCCCAAATGTTGAAAATAAATTCTACCGGGTGACCACAATACCGGGAGCTTTCCCTTCCCCTTTCCCCCTTTAAAGCCCTTCTTATTTCCTTGCGTAATCGTCCCCCCTAAAGCCTTTTTGATCACTATTTCCTAAATTACACTCACATACGTAACACCTTTTCCCAATGCCCCCCCTACCCACCCCCCCACTGTTCCAGTACTTTCGTACCAAGCCCCGCATACGCCCATCCCCCTTGTGGGTTTTTTTCCCTGCCCTACTCTATAATCCCAACCATCTCCGTTACCTCTAAACATGGGATAGCGTCACGCCTGCCTTGCTTTTTAGCCCCAAAACAACGGACGGTTGTCGCCCCCAAAACACTTCCCCACCCCTTTTCCTGTCCTTACGTTGAAACCTTTCATTTTTTTCAAACCCCAACCCCCCTTATTTTACTATTTTATCCTAGGAAAATTATTCCCACCCCCCCCTCCCTAGCAACCCTTAACCCATCCCTAAAAAGTTTTTCCCGTCCATATTTTAAAATTAAATTACGTTTTCCTTCTTCACTAAAAATTTCTAATCCTTTCCCTTTTGGGCACTATCCCCCGTCACAAGTCACCACTCCCCGTTCTTCCCCCCTAAGCTCCCCCCATAGGGCGAAAACCCCCCCAACCCCTCCCATACCCAACACACTATTTTAATTTTCCCAAAAACTTATAAATGTCCGCGAGCGTCCCCACCCCAACTCCACACCATGCCCCTTGACTGAATTGTAGCCTAAAAACTGAAAAATTTCACGTTTCACTCCCGGAAAGGAACTCTATCTAGTTCGCAGCATAACCCTCCTAACAAAAAGTAATTCGTCTCCCACACCGCTCCCCCAAAGGAACAGTAACCCAACATCCCTTAATTAATCCCTAAGAGCCACGCATATTCCAGCCCCTTTTTGGGGCCACATCAGCCCCCCGATTACACATTCCCGTCCCCACCAAACTTTTGCCACCTCGGCAGTTTAAATTAGGAAAAACACAAGACCTCACACACAAAATCTTTTTTACCTTTTTTATTTTCTGCCAGTGATACCACTCCAAAAGACACACGCTTACCCACCACCCCCCATCCACACGCAACACCCCCTCCCCCCCTCCCTCGCTTTTCGCAAAACAAAGGGCTCGTCCCCCTTATTAAAATTCCCACACCCACCTTTTTGACGGGGAGATGGGAGGGGGGAACACCCCAAAACCTGCCACCTCCCCAAAACCCTACCCTCCTTTAATTTGTGCTCCTGCGGAAACAACATCCCTCTAGTTTATTTAGAAAAAATTCAAACCAATCTCTCTTTTACCCCTACGTAACCCATAAATTTACGACATACCCAAGGCCTATTAAAAATTTCCCCCCTGCTTCCTCTCATCACTCTTTACAACCCAAGCTTTAATTTTAAAATTTGACACCTTTAGAGGCTCTCTTTCCCTCCCCCCTTCTTCCGGTGCCTCCATCTGGTACCACCCTACACCATATTCACACTTCACCTCAGTTTTTCCCAGGCCTTTGTGCAGGCGTAAGGACTCATCGAAAAAACGATGAGCCACCCCCTTTCTCGTGGGGGCTTTACACAATCTTGTCAGATGTTTCTCTCGATGAACCCCCACCTCCACCTGAGAAAGGTGTAAAGAGTCAATGGACGACTCCAAACCCCCTCACGTCCCAAATTAAGTCTCAGACTTTCTGGGAACGACGATTCTCCAAAGACGCCACGCTCAGATGTAAATCCCTCTTGGTGGTGACAACGTCTTCAAACCTCCACCAATTCCTCCTCAATTCCAAACCTTCTCTGACATTCTGTCCTCCTTATCCAGGAGGCGGGGAACCCCGATCAGGGAGTTGGGGGGGGGGGGCCCAACTCACCCCCAGTCCTGTGTGCCCCATCCACTTTTCGCCCCCAAAACACCCCGCCCCCCATCCGATGTTGTTCCTCACCTCCCCCCCTTTGGCAGGGGCTCGAGTCCCCACAGGTCCAGGGAATGTCTTCGCTTGTCACAGGTGCCGCTTGTGATCTATCCCCATAGGCGGGGACGTCGTCGTTGTCCTGGGGAATTACCATTTCCTTGCGTCTGAAATTTGTAGGGAAAAATAGGGGGTTTTTGGGGCCTCAAAGTCTTTTGAGGTTGAAGAACCCTTTGGAAAACCAGAAAGGTCCGCCGCCCCCCTACCATGTTGAGCATAAAGCACCCTCCCTATTCTAAAACTTTCCTTATATCCGCCTCGCCCCCTAAAGGGGAAGTTGCGTAACATATCCCCGTTAATACCCTGAAAATCATCATTTTTCAGTGAAGTGGTGTGACGTTAAGACTCCGTCCGAAACCCGGTGACTAATGTTATAAACCGTTGCTGATGCAGTTGACGAAAATTTGTTTTTCTCCGTTTAATGCTACACCATACAAGTCCCATCTTGTATCATAAGTCTCCTGTATGTCTTTGGCAATAAGACTTGCACAGAACTGGGGGGTTATTCGTTCCTTTAAGTAGCTCGATGCCTACAGTATTTATCCTTCGTCTCAGACTAACCGCCATCTTGACGATCACAGTGCACCTAAGTTGTCAGCCGAGGTGTGACAGCACCACTTCACACCACTGCAGCCAGGTAACTGACAAGGGCGCTCGCCTACAAACAACAGAGGGGTGCAGAGCACTACCGCACACTACCGTGGTCAGGCAGCGAATATTCAGACTTTTAAGGGAACCAACAGTCGCCTCTTGAGGTGGACATTGGCACTCCAGGCTTTTAAGTTCCATATTGTGTATATCAATGGTTCATCCAATTATTTCTCTGACTGGTTAAGTCATGACAGTCAGTAGAAGATTTGTTGCCTTACGCGACTTCCACATGTTAGAACTTTTTCCTCGCCTATTCTTCTTATACTCCTTGACTATAAGTCTTGGTATGGGGGAGTGTGAGGGAAAAGTTCAATAGATAGGAGTGAGATATAGTAACGTTAGTTTCATTACCGGCTACTAGTTAAGGTAGGGTAAGTCAAGCTCCCGCCTTTCTTCCCCCTCCCCGAAAGTGATAGTTTCATTGCCGGCTCCTAGTTAAGGTAGGGTAAGTCACGCTCCCGTTTTTCCCGCCTTTTCTCCCCCACCCATAAAGTGATAGTTTGATTGCCGGCTGCTTGTTAACGTAGGGTCAGTCTAGCTCCCCGCTATCCCCTTTCCCCCCCCTCTTCCCCCCCCTCGAAAGGGACGTATGGGGCTCTGGTCAAACAGTAAATCACTCGACTTACAGCTCCCAACACTACTGTAAGTACATGCCTGCCTTGTATTTCTAGTGGATTTATTGGTTTAAAAACTTCACTTTTGACCAATAATAAACTTAGTCCTTTCAGCCTTGCTCTATGTTGACTGTTTTGTAATAATCACCAAGTCTTTTGAGTAAAGTCACACTGCCACGGAGATGATTATTTAAACAGTGGGTAACCTGTCTAAACTTTTCAGCTTGGATGACAGTGAGGGTCACCTGTCCCAAACAACGAGCAAACAGAAGAAGGACAAAAGCCTGGAGACGTCCCCATTTTGTATTGAACTACCTGTCCACCTGTATGAAATTGCGGGACGTAACCCCACTCATTGCAGCTGTAAAAACCGCTTTCCTGTCACGGGATAATACTCCGGCTTTAATCTGTGAAGAATGCCAGGGGTGGCCCAACCCCCCTGCGACCCCCCCCCCATCATCAGCACCGGCACGATTTCAACAACAGTTCACCAACACCGACACCCATATACTATTACGTTGAATTCAGTTACTTTAATTTTTCATTTTTCATTTTTTTTAATGTAGGTTAATTTTTCATTTTTTAATGTTTTTACTTTTAATTTTCTATATAATAAAGTTTTATTTTTGTCGTTATTATTTCTTTTTCTATTCACAAATTTTTCCCCTGGGGGGAGCCGCCTTGGTAATACTGTCTGAATTTGTTATAGGGCTGAGTAACCCTTCCCAAAAATGATTCAATTACTATACCTCCGTCTGGGCTTTACAACTCTCATCGATTTGGGGGTTTTTTTCAACTTCTACTTTTGGGGCCAACATCTATATGACAAACAAACGATAGTGATTCTTCATTTTTCAACACATCGGCCATCGCCCACTGAAATGGGTCACCCAAAAAAACATAAAACACCCCCCCCCTGCCTTGCAAAGCGAGCTAATATAAGTTAGACAACCCTCCAGCCGGGAATATTTCATTCACCTTCAATGCGGGTCTGTACCCCCACACCCCAGGGCTCCCCTTTTCAGAGTGAGGTACTGTACCACACACATCCAGGACTCTCTTCAGAGTGCGGTACGACCACACACATCCAGGACTCAAATCCTCCTAACTGATTTCCTGGAATCCATTCATAATATTCCCCGTTCACACCCAACAAAACACAAGTCAAAAAAAATATTTTGCCTCCTCTCGAACGCTTTTTTGATGTCGACTCCTTCGTAACGAAACCCCACTTCTATGGACACCCTGTCCGTCTTCCCTCCACTACGGATTCATAACCGCAAGTAATCCTTTTTGGGCTCCATATTCTCTTGCAGCCAAATCTTCTCAACAACCAACCTAAACCTCGGAAAATATTTTTGCAACCCACATATCCTTCCAACTGCAAATTCTTATAAAAATTTACCCCCACACATTCCCCTAGACACCATCTCCCCCCTCCGCCTCCTCCCGTCGCAACATTCAAAACCCCATGATTAAAAACTATATAACAATTTTGTATCACAATTTCTACATATTTTTTTTTCCCTCCCTGATAACGTTACTTTTTTCCACAACTCCCCAGTGTACCCCCCATTTTTTTTCCCCCTTTAATAATATCTTCCCACATTTTTTATCACTCATCTCCCACATTTCCACCCCCAAGTTAATAAAAAAAGAATGAAATAAAAAAAAAAATTATTTTTTTTCTTACCGCCCCAAAAAAAAAAAAACGCAAAAATTTGGGCCATCTTTTGGCAGTCCGTTTGTTTTGCCATTTTTTAATGATTTTTTAAGGCAGTTTTAAATTTTTTTTTCAGTGACGTCATCAAGACACAATACGTCATCAGGACACAATGGCGTCATCAGGACACAAGGGCGTATCAGGAACAAAAACGTCTCAGGACACAATGAGTCATTAGTTTTCCTTATGGTCTGCCTCTCAATTATCTTTGTGGTTTGCCTCTCATTATCCTTGGGGGTGTTTCCCCTCAGTTATCCCTTTGGGGGTGTTGCCCTCTCACTTACCCTTTGGGGGTTGCCTCTCAGTTACCTTTGGGGGTTGCCCCTCGTTATCCGGTGGTGCTGCCTTTAGTTATCCTTGGGGGTTGCCCCCTATTATCCCTTGGTTGGGGGCTGCCTCTCATTTTCCTTGTGGGGGCGCCCCTCTTATCCTTTGGGGGTTTGCCTCTCTTATCCTTGGGGGGTGCTGCCTTTCCATTATCCTTGGTGGGGCGCCTCCATTTCCCTTTTGGGGGTGTGCCTCTATTATCCTTTGGTGGTGTTTTCCTCTCAGTTAACTTTGGGGGTGTTGCCTCTCTTATCCTTGGTGGTGCTGCCCTCATTTTCCTTGGGGGTTTTGCCTCTCAGTTATCCTTGGTGGGGCTGCCCTCAGTTACCCCTTTGGGGGTGTTGCCCCCTCAGTTTTCCTTGGGGTGTTTCCCCCTCGGTACCTTTGGTGGGGTTGCCTCTCAGTTACCCTTGGGGGGTTTGCCTCTCAGTTATCCTTGGTGGGGCTGCCTCTCAGTTTTTCCCTTGTGGTGTTCCTCTCGGTTACCTTTGGGGTGTTGCCTCTCATTAATTGGGGGTGTTGCCCTCAGTTATCCGTGGTGGTGCTCCCCTCGTTATCCTTTGGGTGTTGCCTCTCAGTTTTCCCTTTGGGGTGTTGCCTCTCAGTTACCTTTGGTGGTGCTGCCTCTCATTTTCCTTGGTGGGGCGCCTCCGTTACCTTTTTGGGGTGCGCCTCTCAGTTACCCTTGGGGGTGTTGTCTCGTTATCCCTTGGGGGTGTTTTCCCCTCATTACCTTTGGGGGTGTTCTTCATTTTCCTTTGGGGGGCTGCCTCTATTACCTTGGTGGTGTTGCCTCTCAGTTTTCCCTTTGGGGGTGTTGCCCTCGTTTTTCCTTGGTGGGGTGCCTCCATTATCCCTTGGGGGGTGTTGCCCCTCAGTTCCTTAGTGGGTTGCCCCTCAGTTATCCTTGGTGGTTTTTGCCTCTCAGTTATCCTTGGGTGCTGCCTTCTTATCCCCGGGGGTGCGCCTCTTACCTTTGGTGGTGCTCCCCTTTGTTATCCTTGGGGGTGCTGCCTCTAGTTATCCTTGGGGGTGCTGCCTCCATTTCCTTGGGGTGTTGTCTCTCATTATCTTTGTGGTGTTGCCTCCAGTTATCCTTGGGGGTGTTTTCCTCCATTATCCTTGGTTGGTTCCCCTCAGTTATCCTTGGGGATGTTGTCTCCAGTTATCCCGGGGGTGTTGCCACTCAGTTTCCTTTGGGGTGTTGCCCCTCGTATCCTTTGTGGGGTTGCCCCCTCATTACCTTGGTTTGTTGCCTCCGTTTCCTTTGGGGGTGCTGCCTCCAGTTATCCTTGGGGGTGTTGCCCCTCATTTTTCCCCTTTGGGGTTTTGCGTCCAGTTTTCCTGGGGGTGTTGCCTCTCAGTTACCCTTTGGGGGTGTTTCCTCTCGTTATCCTTGGTGGTGTTGCCTCTCAGTTATCCCCGGGGGTTTTTGCCTCCATTACCCTTGGGGGTGTGCCTCTCATTACTCTGGGGATGTTGTTCTCAGTTATCCTTTGGTGGTGTTGCCCCCCCGTTATCCTTTGGTGTTGCCACTCAGTTATCCTTGGGGGTGTTGCCCCTTCATTTTCCTTGTGGGGTTTGCCTCCGTTTCCCTTGGGGTGTTGCCTCCTTATCCTTGGGGGTTTGCCTCTCGTTACCCTTTTTGGGGTTCCCCTCGTTACCTTGGGGGTGTTGCCCCCAGTTACCCTTGGGGGTGTTGCCTTCATTATCCTTGGGGTGTTGCCTCTCAGTTACCCTTGGGGTGTTGCCTCTCATTACCCCTTGTGGGTTTCCCCCTTTTTCCTTTGGGGTTTTGCCCCCTTTAGTTACCCTTGGGGGTGCTGCCCTCAGTTACCCTTGGGGGTGTTGCCTCTCAGTTTCCCGGTGGTGTTGCCTTTCATTACCCTTGGTGATGTTGCCCCTTTTGTTACCCATGGTGGGCTGCCTCTCTTTTTCCCCTTGGGGGTGTTGCCCCTCAGTTTTCCCTTGGTGGTGTTGCCCCCTTTATTTTCCTTTGGGGGGTTGCCTCTCAGTTACCCCTTGGGGGTGTTTTCCTCTCGGTTATCATTGGTGGTGTTCCTCTCATTACCCCTTGGTGGTGTTGCCCCTCAGTTACCTTTGGTGAGTTGCCCTCAGTTACCCTTTGGTGATGTTGCCCTTTAGTTTTTCCTTGGGAGTTGCCTCTCAGTTACCTTGGTGGTGTTCCCCTCATTACCTTTTGGGGATGTTGCCTCTAGTTACCTTTGTGATGTTGCCTCTCGTTTTCCTTTGGGGTGTTGCCTCTCAGTTACCCTTTGTGATGTTGCCTCCAGTTATCCTTGGTGGGGTTGCCTCTCAGTTCCTATGGTGGTGTTGCCTCTCAGTACCTATGGGGGTGTTGCCTCTCCTTACCCTTGTGGGTTGCCTCTCAGTTTCCTTGGTGGGTTGCCTCTCAGTTATTTGGGGGTGTTTCCTCTCAGTTACCCTTGGTGGGGTTCCTCTCAGTTACCTTGGTGGTGTTTTCCTTCAGTTCCATGGTGGTGTTGCCCCAGTTTCCCTTGGTGATGTTGCCTCTCAGTTCCCTGGGGTTTGCCCTCAGTTTCCCTTGGGGGTGTTCCCCTCGTTTTCCCCTTGTGGTTTGCCTCTCAGTTATCCCGGTGGGTTGCCTCTCTTTTCCCTTGGGCTTTTCCCCCAGTTACCCTTTGGGGGTGTTGCCTCTCAGTTATCCTTGGTGGGGGTTGCCCCCAGTTTTTCCCTTTGGGGGTGTTTTTCCTCTAGTTACCCTTGGTGAGTTGCCTCCCCCGTTATCCTTGGTGGTTTGCCCTCAGTTACTATGGGGGTGTTGCCTCCAGTTACCTTGGTGATGTTGCCCTCAGTTACCCTTGGTGGGGTTGCCTCTCAGTTTCCCTTGGTGGTGTTGCTCAGTTCCCCCCGGGGGTGTTGCCTCTCATTACAAGGGGTTGTTTCCTCTCTTATCCTTGGTGGGGTTGCCTCCGTTTTCCCTTGGTGATGTTGCCTTCCCTTTTTCCTTGTGGTTGCCTTAGTTACCCATGGGGTGTTGCCCCTCATTTTCCTATGGTGGTGTTTGCCCTCCAGTTACCCATGGTGTGGCCTCTCTTATCCTTGGGGTGTTGCCTTCAGTTACCCCTTGGGGGTGTTGCCTTCAGTTTTTCCTTGGTGGTGTTCCCTCGTTACCCCTTTTGATTCCTTCAGTTTCCCAGGTGGTGCTGCCTCTCGTTACCCCCTTGGGGGGTTTTCCTTCAGTTACCCTTGGGGGTGTTGCCTTCATTTTTCCTTTTGGGGGTTTGCTGTCAGTTACCCTTGTGGGGTTGCCCCTCGTTTTTCCTTGGGGGTGTTGCCTTTAGTTACCTAAGGGGAGTTGCCTCTCTTTCCCTTGTGTGTTGCCTCTCAGTTACCTATGGGTGATGTTGCCCCTTAGTTCCCTTTTGGGGTGTGCCCCTCATTTTTTTCCTTGGGGGTGTTGCCCCTCATTACCCTTGGGGATGTTGCCCCCTCAGTTACCTTGGTGGTGTTTGCCTCCATTTTCCTTGGTTGGGGTTTGCCCTCTTACCCCGGTTTATGTTGCCTTCTTTTTTCCTTGTGGTTTGCCTCTCAGTTTTCCCTTGGGGGTGTTGCCTCTAGTTACCTTGGTGGTGTTCCTCTCATTTCCCTTGGTGAATTGCCTCTCATTACCCTTTGGGGTTTGCCCCCAGTTTCCCCTTGGGGCTTTGGGTCTCATTACCTATGGGGGTGTTGCCTACAGTTCCCTTGGTGATGTTGCCTCTCATTACCTATGGGGGTGTTGCCCCTCAGTTACCCTTGGGGATCTTGCCTCTCATTTCCCTAGGGGGGTGTGCCCTCAGTTACTTTAGTGAGTTGCTCTCATTTACTTGGTGGTGTTGCCTCTCATTTACGTTAAAAAAAAACGTGATTCAAAAAGTTAGAGATCCAGTGAATACTTTTTGGGGGTTTTCGTAAAAGTAGCAGTATCCTTGCCAATTACCAAAAATTCAGTATGGTTCAATAGTGTTTAGGTTTACAACGGGTAGGCTACTAACAGAAAATTAAAATTTAAAAAATTTTTTTAAAGCTAGAGGTTATTACAATTAAAATTAAAATTTTACGCAACAAATAAAATCAACTCTCGAGTTCAAATTTTTGTGCTAAAAAGCACATATCACATTTATAATTTAAGTACCGTCAGGTACTTTAAACTTTTAAAATAGTATTAAAAATAGTAAAGTGTGTAAGTGCTCTAAGAGTTACATGTTCACGACCGACAGACTTAAAATGACTGACAAAGTCCTCACATAAACTCTTTTTGACCGACTGCCAACCCCGAACAGTCTGCTTGAACAACAAAGAATGCTAAGCCAATAGCAATGCAATCCCAAAAGCGACTGCGACACAAATCGGAACTGGGAAATAATAAACGACATAAGTGGGGACCATCAGAAATCCCCCAAAAAAAGTTACAAAACTCCCTACTATAAATCTATGTTCAGCTGGAAAAAAAGCGACGTGCAATACAAAAAAAAACCATTAAAAAAATTAGGCGAAGCTATAGCTAAGGCCTGAGATGTTCGGGTTCAAAGCGCACACAACCTCGTCAACGTCAAAAATCACAAAGTCTAACAATTTTCTTGAACAAGTTTACAGAACTAACAAAAATTTATGAGACAGAAAATTATCAACCACCAAGGGTCTACGCGAGACTTTTTCACAGAGGTGGGGACAACCCCCTTGATACGTGATGCCCCGTGGACAGTGAGCTCAGAACCCGGAGTATAACGGCGAAAGCGAAAATTTTCAGTATTTTTGAAAATAAAGATTTGAATGAGCCTTTTTATTACATCCTAAAAATATGTAAATGTAAATCCGAAAAACATAAGCTAGTCAAATAAAAAATAAAAGGCAAACATTTGCGATTTAGTATTACGCAAATAAAAAACAAAAAAAAATTAAATGAAAAGGTAATATACATTACATATAACTAATCATTGTAACCCTTGGGGGTTGAAACCCCCCCCCAAAAACACGAAAGGGTCCCCTAGGGTTGCATTAAATGTCTTTCACAGCGCCCGTCCTGGGAATGCCCCTAGACTAGGGCGTACACAGTATCGTATCTTGCTACTCGGGGTTTAAAATTTCTCAGGAGAGAAGGATAGTGCTGAAAAGGGGGGCACGTTGGGCTGATATAGTAGAGGAGACTGCATTCCACTCTTAAGTAGTGGTTGGGGAAAATGGGGCATATGAACATCTGAAGAAACAGTTTAAAGGTTGTGTGGGGGGGGGGGGTCTGCGGCAGGACATGTTGCACACGAGTACCTCCCCCACACGACATCCCCACTAACCTCCTTATGTCTCCTTCTCACACAACTTTATGTGAATTTTTAAAAAAAATAATATTAACTGAATGAGATATATAGTTAATATGGGCTGGGGGGATTAAGTTACTTTACAAATTTTACTTTTCAAGTAAAAAGGTTTTTTGGGATAAAATTATGTTTTTAAAGAAATTTGATAATTTTTAAGAATGACATGCGTCAGAAATTTCATTACATGACCAATTAGTGTTTTATACAAATTTAAATAAGGTTGGATTCTGGGGCCACCTCATGATCCTGCTTTTTACTTTCATTTTTTATTAAGTGAGGGGGATTGTGGTCAAAAAAAAACGTTAATTTTAAAGGGGGAAGTGCCAAATCACTTCAAAATTTTCCCAAAGGGACACCAAAGGCTAGAGCCCCTTTTTCAATAGTGGCAAAATTTTTTTTGTTGTCGTTTAACTTAGTGAATAGAAACATTTTGGAGGAGAATATCGTGGATGTTGACTGTGGGCAGACAGCACCCACGGCTGCATCGCTTATAGTAAAAAAAAGGGGAAGTTTAAAATTTAGCCTTAAAACACAGGAGCGAGGAAAAGCAAGCGCTTAAAAACCTTTTGAACGAGTCTGAACAATCTTAGTCGGTGAATGAACTTGCTATAGTAAGCTCAGGAGAGGGGCTGCAAACTGAAAAAGTTTTGGGCAGAATGCGATAAATCCTGCCATACCCAGGAATTTTGTATCCTTTCTATCCCGTGGCCGGAAAATTAAAAAGCCGAACCTTAGCCCCAATGGAGAACCCACCTTGGCCATACAAAGCCCCAGATAGGGAACTTGGCTTGACCAAAACAATTTAGCTAAGTTAACAGTGAGTTGTAGTGCGATCTCTCAAACAAGCCCGAGGGCCTCAAGGTTGTTCCCCCTGTCACTGTAACACAAGTCGTAAAAGGGGGCTTTTACTCAATCTAAGTTGTGGGTCAAAACGTTCATTATACGTTGGAAGGAAGAAGCCGGTACATGGGCCCAAGGGGGGGGAGGGGGGGAGTTAAACAATCCTCTTTAAAAAGTAAAAGCGATTTTTCTTTAGCAGTTCATAAAGGGGATTGAAAATAGCCTCGTAAAAGGGTTAAACGGGTGACAAAAATGGGCTCCTGACACCATCAAAAAGGTCTCAATCGAGGTAGAGGATAACCCTCAGGGAAAGGGGACAGAGTTCACTTTCCTGTAATCAGTGCAATCCCAAACTAAACCCTCAGGTTTAGGGACAAAAACGGGAGAGCCCATGGACTTTTATGGCTCAATAAGTCCGTGAGTAAAAAAAATTAAACCCCTTTTTTCAATGCTTTTGCTTTTTGGACTCTCCCATATGGTGATTGCTTAAGGGTGATGCTCCTGTACATAACGTCATGTACACCCGAGTAAAAAGTTTAGGAACTCACCGGGAAAAATTCAGGGAAATGCAAAATTGTTTTTTTTTCCCCAGCTTTATACTCCCCAAGGGGTTTCTAAGAAAAATCGTCTATATTGAGAGTTTATGAATTTCTAAACGAACCATACCTTAGAGATGTCAGGTAGATGACGTTTTTTCCCTGTCCCGGGGAAAAATTTTAAGTAGAGGTAAAGGGTAGCGTAGTATCCCCCAAGTGGTTTTAAAATGGTACACCTGATTGTTTCTTTTTCCGGCGTAGTACAAAAAATTTTTGTGCTAAACTTTTTCACTACTTAGGGGACCATCATACCGGTTTTAGAGGGTGACCCGGTTCTAATTTCCGAGCCCTCACTTATCTCCTGCTTTTAAAAAAAACGAGAGACAGCCGTTGTCATAAGTTTTTTTCTGCTTGGGGTGAAACTAGGTTTTCGAAGCAGCTCTTAGGGCTGTCAAATGTTTTTGCATTAATGAGGTGAAGACTCAATGAGGATTTGATTTTCCCTTCCACGTTTTTAAACTGCGAGAGGGCCAGCATTGGTGTCCGTATTGTTCAAAGGGCTAAATCCGAGATTTCTTGTCATTTTTTTCATAGCGAAAGAAAAAAAAGGGGATACCCCCCATCCCATCTCTAGGAAATGCTAAAAATAAGCCTATCTGACCAATTTGATGAAATCTCTCGAGCCTTTGACTGTGGATGTAACTGGTTGAAAGTACAGACTTTATTCCTAGGTGGGATAATGTTTCGAAAGTCTTAGAATGAAATTAATCCCCGATCTGATTTTTATTCTCTGGCAATCCAACCGGGGGAAAAAATTTCATCAGCGCTCTAAATAGCACGAGCATTAATTTTTCTCATAGAATAGCTTTTGGGGTACGTGTTGCAGGTCCCTAATTAAATAAGTATTGGTTTTTCCCAGTTTGGTTCTGGGAAAAAAACCCCCCACAATCAAAAATAAACGGGAAGGTTCACCCTCACGGTGAAAAAATGAGAGGTAAGGGGGAGGTGTGTGTGCTGGTTGCCCGTACTTGACACAGTGGCAACTCGACATACACTACTGTTTCCTTTATCTTTGGCCAAGTAAAATTTTTGCCCGTTTTCCGAGGTTTTCTTGACAACCCCAAATGTCCCATGGGACATTTGGAAAAAAATGGGGTTTTCACGAAAAGAACTGGTAACACTACGAAATGTTGACGTGGTTGGGGAAAAACTTAGCTGACAATTACATGTATTTTTCTCCATCAGTACCCGTTACTATAATTTTTTTTTTTTTTTAAATTTTATTTAAAACTTCTGTCCCAAATTTTTAATGGGTAATATATAAAAAAATGAAAAGGAAAAACATCGAAAAAAACAATAATAAACACAAAACAATCCAGGAAACATCTGACGTTTACTATATAAAATTTTTTAAAACAATCAAAATTTTAAAAAGGGAAATAAAGTTATAATAACAAAGGCCAAAAATGGCATAAATAAAACCCCTAAAATTACAACCTCAACACAATAAGCACCAAGCTTAATGACCCCCCGTAATACAACTCGCAAAAAATACACCAGACCTACAATATGCTTTTTTAAAGAAACCTGTGCTGCAACACAGTGACCCTCATCCCCCCCCCCCCCCCCACTCACACCAACATTGAAACTAAACCCCATCCCCCAACCTGAATAATATGACTTTAAAATTATCCTAATTTAGGATTATTTGACAAGTCACTTGGGGAAAACTTTATTTACAACCATGAATGGTACGGCTACCAAAATTAATTACCAAATAGAATAATAAAAAAGGGTTTTTACGTAAAAAAGAGGGCCACGTTAAAAAAAAGGCAAAAAACTCAGGCTTCGGGAAAATGTAAAAGGGAAAAACCCATCTCAAGAAAATTCAAATTCAATTGAAATACCAGTGCAAGTGGAACTAATACTCTCCAAAAAAAATATACATTTTAAATTTAATTTATAGGTTATACATTAATACATGTTATATATTTAATCGCCCCTTACCCTTCCCCATCAAGGGAACTAAGCAAAACTTATCTTGAAACCTCTCATCGGCCCAAAAAACTAGTCCCTCCAATAAACCCCCAACCAATCAGGGGCATTCCCAAGGGGGGGGACCCCTTTTAAAAACCCCCAAAAACCCCCCCCCCTTTTCCCAAACCCCCATCCCCCCGGCATTTTTTAAAGCCCCTTTTATAACCCCAAAAAATTCCCCTATTGTTAGTCCTCTATAACCCTCAGAAAAAAACTCTTCCCCCTTTTTCCCAAAATGCTCTATTGCGACAAAAAGTTCATAAAAGTCGGCCAAGTCTTCTCAGACATCCCCACCCCCCTTTCCCCCTACCCCCATAAAACATATATGTAGTCCCGATGACATATCTAAACCTTTTACCCCCTCTCCTCCACACCCAATCAAACTAAAACGTCGCAATCCCGACACACCTTCCCCCCCCACCCTCACCATACCTTCGACCCATACCCGATGCCTCCAACCTTCAAAAAAAATAGACGACATGTACCAGCTTTTCCCCATGATCTGCCACCCCCCCAACCCTCAATAACCCCCCTATCTCGGGCATCGCTCCCCTTTGGCAAAACCCCATGCAGGAAACGGTACATACCTCACGCCCTGGGTCATATCCTTAATTTACAAAAATCTTCGCCTTTACTCCCATGCTACATGGGTAGATCCCCTTAAACCCGGGCCCCCACTACATTCTCTCTAACAATTTTACACAAAGTTCCACCTTTATTTTTCCCTGGTTCCCGGCTAACTTTAAAGGGCGGTAACACTGTCTCACATTCCTTTTTTTCCCCCCCTCCATACCATTTCCTCAGGTGAGCATGTATTATCTATGACCCCCCCCTCCATCCCCCTCCTCACCCTTTCCCCTCTAAAAAAACACAATTTCACGCGTTTTCTCAAGCCAAAAAACCCCAACCCCCCCCTACATCCCGGCAATTCACACCCCCCTTCGCAACCGTTGCCCCCTAAACCCCCACAAAATTTTTTGAACCCATTCAAAGAATACGGGTGATCTCCGTTCCTGTTAACGGATCACACCAAAAAAAAACCCAACTTTACTATATAGAAATACATTGATGACGATTGCACTTCCCTAAGGGTTAAATGGTGAGGTGCAGCTTTCCCCAAACGTTGCTGCACCGTTCCACCACCCTTTTAAATTTGCTAACCTTTGGGCAACTAGGTCACCCTCAACAGACACCGCAGATTTTCGACTCCCGGTCCTCCCCCGCACAACAACATCCCAATTACTCTCTGTCCACTCTACCCATGATCATTGACTTTTCAAGATTTACCTTCATCCATACTTCCCAAAAAGTGTGAAATTCCCCCCAAAAGTCTAACCGTGTCCCTCATTGCCAAATTTGGTATCATCAACATAGCCCCCCAAAACCAGGCCACGGTTCGGGTCCCCCCTCCCCCCCCCCGTCCTTGACGTCCTCCACCATCCTATAAAAGGGATCCTGAACACATGAAACTATTTGTGAAAAAAGGACATCCCTGCCGACGACCCCGCCCCATGTTACCCCCCCCCCCACCCCCCATTGTTTTGCCCCTTTCCCTTCGCTTTTGAGTAACAACATATCCACCCCCCACTATTCTTCGCCAAACCCCTTCAAGGAAATACCCAAAGCCTTTTTTTCCCCTATCAAAAGCCCCTTCCCCAATCCAACGCCAAACCCCCCTCTTCCCTTTCAGTCCCCCAGGAACCCCTTGATAATCCGGGGCCCGCCCATTGACCTCCCAGGAAAACCCAAAAAATGAATCAAACACGCCCCCCCACAACACATTTAAGCGATTCCCCTAAGAATTTTCGCAAAAAATTTTATATCAGCACAAAGCAACAAATGGCCGGTAATCCCGAAGGGGACTCTGCTGTTTCCCTTTTGGGACCAAAACACCATCCCCGCCATTCCCTGGTTCTCCCATCTTCCCTCCGTCTTTCATGGCTTTCTTTAAACCTTTATGGGAAAACCCTAGGCAGACCCCAGTGCTTACATAAAATTGCTAGGTAAACCATCGCCCCGGTCCTTACCCTTACTCATGTCCAAAAGGGGCCTCCTTTTTCCCCCCCTCCTCAATGACCCCCCCCCATGCCTCCCCGATCCTCCCCCCCAGTTTGCACAGCACATACCACATCCCCTTCCCCAAAAACCCTCACCATCCACCCACTATTTTCCCCCGTATTCCCCCAAACCATCTATCGCTATGCCCCTCATCCCCGGGTTTCCCCTTTAAATACCTGACCCTCTCAAAAAAACCCCCCACAGAGATATGACTTGCAAACCGGTATTGTGTCGTTTGCTGTCGTCCCTTCTGTCCCGCAGCACAAAGCTGTGGCTTGTCCCCCCAGGGACTTCGTCCAACCCCCCCGTCCCGTACAGTTTAAAAACGTTCTTCTTGAAAATCCCATTTTGTCCTTAACATGTGTATTCCTCCCCCCGGGTACACCCCTGCCCCCCCCCCCCCTCGTAAATTTCCCGTAATCTAGATTCTAAGTAATTTGAAAACCATCCCGCAATTGATTAATGCGTTGCCCCCCTCACATAAAATGAGTTCGTAACTTGCCACACTATCCCACCACCTACCCCATCTTCCTCAGTCCTTCTGTCGGCACAGAGCTGTTCCAAAAATTGCAAACGCTTCCCTCCCCCCCCACCCCCAAAAAACCATCGTGTTCTTTTCCCAATAACTTCCCTGCTACGACCCCAAAGCATCCCATCCCACCTCCACAAATACCCCCCTATGATGGAAAGACACCATCTCAATGTTTTAAAAGACTCAAAAAAAAATCGAGATAAATAAAACCTGTCCCAAACGAGCCGATATCCCTTTTAAAATTTTTTTCCACCTCCCAGACCCCCCCCGAAAGACACGTAACTGAAGATCTCTAAGAGGCCCCCAAGACTGAGGAAAAATATCCCGTCCTTTGGGGTTCCACTCCCCTCTTTTTACACAATTTCAAATCCCCCCCCACAATCGCCACGCGGAAAGGCGTGGGTAATACACGAGCTCCCCCCGCAAAAAATCCTCTCACTTTCAGTCACTTTCTGCGGGGCATACACAACACAAACGCCACCCCTTCTCCCATCCACCACCCTTCCACCGTAATACTCTCCCCTCCCCCCCCTCTTTCCTATGCAATACAAAGGGCTGCCCCCGTGATAAACACACCCACTCCTCCTTTTAAAAGCCAGCGGAAAACATAACCCTGATCCCCCCGGCACCACAAATTTCCGACCGCTTAAAATTGTGCTCCTGCAAAAAAGCAGTAAACCCTTGTCCCTATTCAAAACATCCTGGGGACTCCCTTTAAACCCACACACAACCTTAATATTTTTTACACACCTAGGCCAGTTTTTTAAGGGTTTCCCTTCCCCGCCTATGTAAAATTTTTTCCCTTTCAGCCCGTTCCCGGACTGTCCCTTTTCCCAAAACTCCCCCCTCCTTCCCCCATCCCCCCCCTTCTGTTGTGGCCCTTCGCAGGTCACTCTGGGTACCAAAACCCCATGTCTTTTTCCCCGGGCCTTGCGCCGGCATCAGAACCGTCCAATCTGACGCTGTCCCCTTTCCCTTGTAGCTCCGTCAGTTTTCCCTATCTGGTCCTGGGGGCCACACAAGGACTTCCAATCTACCCCCCTTAATCCGCCTCCCCTGCTCTTCCATGGCACTCGCACTGTCCCCACAGGGGCCACCTGTCCTCCCCTTCCCCCCCCCCACACCCTCTGCCGATCCCAGGGTCTTGTTCGCTGTAACTCTCCCCCTCCTAGACTGTAACATAGCCTGTATCACCGTCTCAACTCCCCCTCAATGCCTTCACTGCTGCGCCCTCCTGACCTCCTCACTTGACAACTGATGTTGATGGGCCGGTGATTCATGGATCACCCCTTCTTCCCATTCCCCCGGAGGAGCCACCCCCTCTTTACCCCCATGCCCAGCCCCCCCTCCTTTCACCTGTTTTTCTTTGGATCGGGTGCTCATGAAAGGTTTTCTCCCCCCTTGCCGGCCCCCGGAGCCCCTGTTAATGGGGCCAGGTGATTCATGGTCACCCCTTCTTCCGATTCCATGGAGGAGCCCCTACCTCTTCACTCCACAGCACCCCCCGCCCCCCTCCTTGCCCCCGTTCTTTCCTTAGGCATCGGGTGTCATGCGCGGGGCTCCTCCCTTGGCCGGGGACCAACTTCTTGCCCCAGTCTGCCGCCATTGGGCAATTTGCCACACGTCGGCAGACGCTCGCCCCCAAACCCACCCTTTCCCGGGTTCTAAACTCTTTTGAATACTACAGGGTATAGGATGCCTGCGTCATTTGAGATTAAAAAACCCCCAGGAAATCCTGTTAAACACCTTTTTCCCCCTTTTCCCAAAGGTTTGGGCCAGTTAAAAGTTCCATAACGTTCGAAACATTTGAATATCACCCCATCGCCTCAAAAGGAGTTGCGGGCTTAACCCCGAATAAAATCGGATAATAATCAACTTGACCCTCACTGCCAGGCGTATTGTCTTGGTAACATAACCAAGCCTATTACTTGAGCGTTAGCACTTCATGAAAAATTTTATATACACCGCTCGTGACTCCTATAAATCCTCGTCTCTGATGCCATATGTCTCTCTTTAATTTTTGGGGAAAAACACATCGATAACGTGGCGTTTTAAAACCCCCCTAATAAGTTCAAGCCACGTATTCACTCTCCGCGCACCTGGCGCCTGTCGTTGACGAGTAGTGTTGGGAAAAAAGTAGAGGGGTTTTCAAAGCACGCCCCCACTCTACCCCATCCCGGCGCAAGACAAACCGTAGACTGCTGTAGGTTATGAGGAGCGTCGGCAAGGGGGGCTACCGGCCCAAGACGATGCAGACAATAACCGTTACTTAATAGTAACAATTTTCGAGGGTCCTTTGCTTCACTCTCATAACTGCAATTCTCCAAACTTTCCCGTGACTGATAACAAAAATGATCCTTTTAAATTTAAATTTTCATGAGTTAGAAAATTTAAAAGTCGTTGTATCCGACTAGGTTTATGAAGGGGGAAGTCAGGTTTAAAGATCCGGGGGGCAGAGCATCACTAAAAACCCTTTCAACCCAAATCATCGTCATCAACTAAATCAACAGGAGACAGGAGGTTGTGAATCTTTGGGCATAGCTCTAGTAAATTGGGGCTGAAGGAAATAAAGTAGGGTTTCTCTCTAAAGTTCAATGGCAAAAAAAATCTCAGTGTTATTTTCTATCAACAAGTATTCTTTGCAATTCCACATAAGGATATTTCCCCATCAAAAAGTCCTGACCCGAGGGGAAAAACACCATGGATTACCCCTGAAAATTTTAAACCCGTTAATACTTGTTTCAATATAAACTTTGTGCAGAGGGATTTTATAACATCCTCCATACTTCTAACTACACTATCTTACAATAGGGATGCAGTTGGGGAGTAATCTTCTTTAAAAACTGAGATAACTGCCAGTGTCTCGAAAAGTAATTATCTCATTAGATTGATTTTTCAAAACTATTCGCCTCTTGAAAAGTAAGGACTCATCGCTGAACGAATCTTTTCGTCAGATACCTTTTGATGTAGTCACATCCTGATAAAAAAT
The DNA here is from genome assembly GCF_026875155.1 of Cherax quadricarinatus. Taxonomy (NCBI): domain Eukaryota; kingdom Metazoa; phylum Arthropoda; class Malacostraca; order Decapoda; family Parastacidae; genus Cherax; species Cherax quadricarinatus. The sequence goes on along the minus strand of NC_069466.1, from coordinate 352,467 downwards.
CTAAAACAGTAGGATAGAGGAATTGTAGGGTTTTTTGGGGCCTTTGTTGCTCGGGAAAAGGGTACGACTTGAGTGGGGGGGTCAGCCCCACGACTGAAAACCGTTCTTTTTAACTTATAGCAAAACTCTCTAATGTCCCTTTTCGTTACAATAGGTACATTTAACTTTCTTCTTTTTTGATACCAGATTTCTGTCTACCAGAGACAGATTAGGATTGTGGTTTTCCTGGTAAAGGGACGGAAGTTCAGTAGAGGTACATCAGGCCCCAATGAGCAGCGATTTAGGTTGCCAACTTCTAGGACAATCTTTAGTTTTCCTTGTTTTTTTTCTGTGTTTTTTATGTACAAGTTTTTTGAGAAAAATGTATTTTTCTTTAATGCGCAGTTTCCCGAATATCTGAGGGGTATGATTGATCAGTATTCTTGTATGTCGCAGAATACAGGTTTAAAAATCTTCGTGTAGTAAAATGAACAAGACCGCGTAGTTTTTACACTTGGGCAGACCCAACCACCTCTGAAAAGAATGTAACGTACGAAATGCCTTTTTATAATTACAGGGGAACAAGTTATAGTCTCTAGAATAGTTTTTTGACGGCCTCTAACAAGTACTTTGCAAAGGAAAGCTGCAGTACAGGTTGAACTTTTCCCGTAAAACAGTATGCAACAATGTTTCCCAGTGTTTGGGCCCGTTCATCACGGTGGTTCTCAAACACATCAAAAAGGGGGTCTAAATCATTTCAAAAAATTAGGGAAAATGGATGAGCTTCTGCTCATTAAATGTGTCCTGTGATTTATCATTGTTGTCTTAAAAGACGAACATTTTTCTTTGGGAAAATTTTTCGTTCAAATTTTCCCTTTTGCCCCTATTTTTGCGTCTGCAAATAAAAAGGCGTTCAAACCTCTCAAACTTTCTAGAGATAGGACCAGTATAATGGAGGAGTGGGAAAATTAAAAAAGGTCTGGACGGTCCTTAGGTCGGACCTTGGTCCAGCGTCTTAAGAGTTTAAAAATTTGGTCTGGATAAATTACAGGGGTATCATACCTTACTAGTATTTTTCTGTGTATACTAAAACCCAAATTGTATTAAGTGTCAGTGAAGGAAGGAGCGAGCGAGAAAGGGTCTACATAGGTGGACACTGGCTCACTTCGCCCTTGTTGCTCTTTCTTCAATTTAAATAAGCCCTACTTCCTAATTGTGCACTAGGCTTTCTGGAAACTGAATCATAATGACACCTGTATGAAGGGAAACAATATATCTTTTAAATTTAAGTCTGACAGTTTTGGGTGTAATTCCTGTTATACGTCACACCGGATATTTGGTAATGCCAACACTCTGAAGTTTTAAAGTCTCAACTAGACAAAGTCAGAGTATAATTAAAATGTTTTTACTTTGGGAAAATACGAAAATAATTGTACTACAGAGAGTGATTATGGGGAAAATTAATCCCAATAGGAAATTTTTGTGGTTTTGTTGTCTTAGAGTTAAAAATTAAACAGTATTTCCTTTCCTTGGATCAAGAGACCGTCAAGTACATACACCACCCGGTTGTTTACAAAACTAAACTCAAAGTCTTCAGATTAGGAAAAGTACCAAAGTGTTTGATCATAGAATCATAGTATGTCAAACTGGCAATTTTTTCAAAACCTTGGGTCAAGAGTCCCGGGGCAGGCCCCCTTTGTTACAAAAAAAAAAGTGATTCTAAAAAATTGGATCTCCAGTGATACTAGAAAGGACGCCCTTCTAGCCCCTCCTGTTTGGGGTTTTTTGTAAACAAGTATCAGTATCCTTGTCCCTTATCCCTTAAAATTCGTAGGTTCAATAGTGTTAGGATTAAACTGGGAGGCTACTAACTGGAAAAAAAAATTTAAAAAAATTTTTTAAGTCTAAGGGGAATTTTTTAAATTAAATTAAATTTACACAATCAAAATAAATCAATCTTCGAGTTCAATATTTTTGTGGAAGCAATATCAATTTTTAAAATTTTTAAATACCGTCAGGTACATTAAAAATTTAATAAGATATTACAAATAGTACAAGTGTGTATGTATGTGTGTAATGCTCTAAGTAGTTTACTTGTTCACGATCGACTGACTTTAAAAAATATGACAAAATCCCCAATAAACTAATTTTTTTGACCGACTGGGAACCCAACAGTCTGCTTTAACAAAAAAAGAATGCTAAGCCCCCAAAAGCAAATGAATTCAAGCGACTGCGAAAAAGAATCAGGGGAAATGGGAAAAAAATATAACGACACTAATTTGGGACCATCAAAAGATCCTCAAAAAGTTACAAAATCCATACTATGAATCTTGTTCAGATAGGAAAAAGGCGAAGTGACAAAACCAGAACCAGTACAAAATTTGGGCAGGAAGATAGCTAAGGGCCCGAGATGTTCAGGGGGTTAAGCGACACACCAAAATCAGTAAACGTCGAAATCAAAAGTCTATACAATGTTCTGTGAACAAAGTTCTACAGAACTAACAAGAATAATGAGACAGAAAATCTATCCAACCACCAAGCGAGTCTACAGCAACTGAATACTTCACGAGAGGTGAGGACACCCCCCCTCGATCACGTGATAGCCCCGTGGACAGCGCAGCTCAGAAGCCGCCAGTATAACGAGCGACAAGCGATAATTACAGTAGTTTGACAATCAAGACTTGAACTGAGCACATTTTATATACATCCTAACAATATGTAATATGTAACATCCTAACAACATAAGCTACGTCAAATAACAATATAAGGCAATACATTTGCGATTTAGCTATTATCGCAAATATAAGCAATATAAAATTAAATGAGAAGGTAATATACATTACATATATACATAATAATCATTGTAACCCATTCAGGGGTTGCAACACTTACCCTTGGTGGTGTTGCCTCTCAGTTACCTATGGTGGTGTTGCCTCTCAGTTACCTTGGTGGTGTTGCCTCTCAGTTACCTATGGTGGTGTTGCCTCTCAGTTACCCTTGGTGGTGTTGCCTCTCAGTTATCCTTGGTGGTGTTGCCTCTCAGTTACCCTTGGTGGTGTTGCCTCTCAGTTATCCTTGGTGGTGTTGCCTCTCAATTACCCTTTGGGTGGTGTTGCCTCTCAGTTACCCTTGGTGGTGTTTCCTCTCAGTTACCCTTGGTGTGTTGCTTCTCAGTTATCCTTGGTGGTGTTGCCTCTCAGTTATCATTGGTGGGGGTTCCCTTTCAGTTATCCTTGGTGGTATTTCCCTTTAAATTTTTCCCTTGGTGGTGTTGCCTCTTAGTTACCCTTGGGGGTTTGGTTGTCTTCAGTTATCCTTGGTGGTGTTGGGCCTCTCAGTTTTCCTTGGTGGGTTGTCTCAGTTACCCTTTGGGTTTGGTGTTGCCTCTATTTAAACCCTTTGGTTTGATGTTTGGCTCTAGTTACCCTTTTGGTGGTGTTGCCTCTCATTTAAACCCCAGGTGGTGTTGCCTCTCAGTTCCCTATGGTGGGGTTCCCTCCCCAGTTCCCTTTATGGGGTGCTGCCTTTTCATTTTACCCTTGGTGGTTTTGGCCTATCATTTACCTATGGGGGTGTTGCCTCTCAGTTAACTATGGTGATTTTGGGCTTCTTTTCCCCTTGGTGGTTTTTTATCCCTCGTTTTCCTTGGTGGTTTTGGGTTTCTCAGTTACCTTTGGGGGTGTTCCTCTCAGTACCCTTGGGGGTGTTGATGCTATTTATCCTTGGTTTGGTTTTGGGCCTCCCCAGTTACCTAGGGTTGGTGTTGCCTCTCAGTTCCCCTTTTGGTGGTTTTTGATGCTCAGTTACCAAATGGTGGTGCTGCCTCTCAGTTACCTATGGTGGTGTTGCCTTAAAGTTACCCTTTTGGTGGTGTTGCCCTTAAAGTTACCTTGGGGGTTTGCTCCCTTTTCAGTTCCCTTGGGGTGGTGTTGCCTCTCAGTTCCCTATGGTGGTGTTTGCCTCTCATTTAAACCCTTGGTGGTTTTGCCTCTCGTTACCTATGGTGATTTTCCCTCTCAGTTCCCCTTGGTTGTTGCCTCTCAGTTACCTATGGGGGTGTTCCCTCTCAGTTCCCTTTATGGTGGTGCTGGCTTCAGTTCCCCTTGGTGGTGTTCCCTCTCAGTTACCTATAGTGGTGTTGCCTTTTCATTACCTATGGTGATGTTGCCTCTCATTTCCCTTTTGGGGGTGTTGCCTCTCAGTTCCCTTGGGTTTGATGTTCCCTCTCAGTTACCCTTGGGGGTGTTGCCTCTCAGTTACCTTGGGGGGCTGCCTTCAGTTCCCCTTGGTGATGTTGCTCTCATTTAAACCCTTGGTGGTGTTGCCTCTCGTTCCCTATGGTGGTTTTGCCTCTCAGTTCCCAAAGGGTGGTGCTCCCCTTCCGGGTTCCCTTTATGGTGTTGTTGCCTTCAGTTACCCTTGGGGGGGTTTGGGCCTTCCCCCGTTCCCTTATGGTGGTGTTGCCTCTCAGTTTACCTATGGTGGTGCTGCCTCTCAGTTACCTTGGGGGTTTTTGTCTCGGGTTCCCTATGGTGGGTGCGGGCCTCTCAGTTCCCTTGGTGGTTTTCCCTTTCTCAGTTACCTTAGTGGTGTTCCCTCTCAGTTACCTATGGTGATGTTGCCTCCCCAGTTACCCTTGGTGGTTTTGCCTCCCCAGTTCCCTTGGTGATGTTGCCTCTCGGGTTCCCCTTGGGTGGTGTTGCCTCTCAGTTCCCTATGGGGTGCTGCCTCTAGTTGCCTATGGTGGTGTTGCCTCTCAGTTCCCTATGGGGGTTTTGGGCCTTCAGTTTACCTATGAGGGGTGTTGCCTTTCAGTTACCCTTGGTGGTTGCCATCATTTTACCTTGGTGGTGTTGCCTCTCAGTTACCTAGGGTTTATGTTGCCTCTAATTTAAACCCTTGGTGGTTTTGATGTCAGTTCACCTTTTGGTGGTGCGGCCTCTCAGTTACCTATGGTGGTGTTGCCTCCCCGTTACCTTGGGTGGTGTTGCCTATCAGTTTTTGGGGGTTTGGCTGCCTCCCTTCCCCTATGGTGGTGTTCCCCCTCAGTTACCCTTTTGGGGGTGTTTCCCTATCAGTTCCCTATGGTGGTGCTCCCTTCATTTACCTTGGTGGTGTTGCCTCCGGGAAACTATGGTGGTGCTGCCTCTCGGGTTACCTATGGTGGTGTTCCCTTTCCAGTTACCCTTGGGTTTGTTTGTTGCCTCTCAGTTACTATGGGGGGTGTTCCCTCTCAGTTATAGGGTTGTGCTCCTTTCCAGTTCCCCTTTGGTGGTGTTGCCTTTCGTTACCTTGATGGTGCTGCCTCTCGTTCCCCTTGGGGGTGTTCCCCATCAGTTCCCTTTATGGTGGTGTTGCCTCTCAGTTACCTATGGTGGTTTTTGCCTTCATTTTTAACCTATGGTGGTTTGCCTATCAGTTACCTATGGTGGTTTTTGCCTCTAGTTACCTTTGGTGATGCTGCCTTTCATTTAAACCTTTGGGTGGTGTTGCCTCTCAGTTCCCCTTTGGTGGTGTTGCCTTTGGGTTCCTATGGTGGTGTTGTCCGGGTTACCTATGGTGGGGTTTGCCTCTAGTTCCCTATGGGGGTTTGTTGCCTCTCAGTTACCTATGGGGGTTTTTTCCCCTTCAGTTACCTAGGGTTTGGTTTTTTGCCTCTCATTTTCCCTATGGTGGTGTTGTTTCCCCCGTTACCTAGGGTTTGGGGGGGTTTTCCTCCAGTTACCCTTGTTGGTTCCCCTATCTTTTAAACCTTTGGGGGTGTTGCCTCTAGTTCCCTATGGTGGTGTTCCCTTTTCAGTTACCTATGGTGGTGTTCCCTTTTAATTTTCCCTTTTATGGGGTTTGTTGCCCTCATTTTAACCTATGGTGGGTTGCCTCTCAGTTCCTTTGGTGGTGTTCCCTCTAAAGTTCCCTATGGGGGTTTTTGCCTCTCAGTTCCCTATGGGGGTTTGTTGCCTTCTTTTTAAACCTATGGTGGTGTTGCCTCTCAGTTACCAAATGGTGTGTTGCCTTCAGTTACCTTGGTGGGGGCTGCCTCTCAGTTCCCTTTGGGTGGTTTTTGGCCTTCATTTCCCCCTTTGGTGGTGTTCCCTCTCATTTTCCCTTGGTGGGTTGCCTCCAGTTACCCTTGGTGGTTTTTGCCTCTCAGTTCCCTATGATGGTTTGCCTCTCAGTTCCCATTGGTGGTGTTCCCCTATCAGTTACCTATGGTGGTGTTCCCTCTCAGTTCCCTATGGTGGTGTTGCCTTCAGTTACCTATGGTGGTGTTGCCCCCCATTTTCCCTAGGGGTGGTGTTGCCTCTCATTTAAACCTATGGTGGTTTTGGGCCTCTCAGTTATTTTATGGTGGTGTTGCCTCTCATTTAAACCCATGGTGGTGTTCCCTCTCAGTTTCCTAGGGTGGTTTTGGGCCTCTTTTTTTACCTATGGGGGTTTGTTGAATCTCAGTTACCTATGGTGGTGTTGCCTCTCGGGTTACGCTTGGGGGGTGTTGCTCTCATTTTTCCTAGGGTTTTGGTGCTTGCCTCTCAGTTATTGGTGGGTTCCCTTTCTCGGGTTACCTTGGGTGTTCCCTCTCATTTTACCTTGGTGGTGTTCCCCTCTCAGTTTTCCTTGGGGGGTGTTCCCTCTCTTTACCCTAGGTGGTGTTCCCTTTCTCATTTTCCCCTTGGTGGGTTGTTTCTCAGTTCCCCTTGGTGGTGTTGCCCCCTCATTTCCCCCTTGGTGGTTTTGCCTTCAGTTACCCTTTGGGGGGTTGTTGCCTCTGTTACCCTTGGGGGTGTTGCCTCTCAGTTATAGGGTTTGGTTTGTTGCCTTCAGTTCCCTTTTGGTGGTGTTGCCTCATTTTATCCTTGTGGTTTTTTCCCTTTCTCATTTTTTCCTTTTGGTGGGGTTTCCCTCTTAGTTACCCTTGGTGGTGTTGCCCTCAGTTACCCTTTTGGGGGGTGTTCCCTTTCTCGTTACCCTTGGTGGTGTTGCCCTTAGTTCCCCTTGGGTGGTGTTCCCTTTTGTTATTTGGGGTTTGTTCCCTCTCAGTTATCCTTGGTGGTGTTTTTTCCAGTTATCCTTGGTGGTGTTGCCCTCAGTTATCCTTGGTGGTGTTCCCTCTCAGTTATCCTTGGTGGTTTTCCCCTTTTTTTTTTCCCTTTGGGTGGTTTGCCTCTTAGTTAACGGGGTGGTGTTGTCTTCAGTTATCCTTGGGGGGTTTTTGCCTCTCAGTTACCCTTTGGTTGGGGGTTGCCTCCCCAGTTACCCTTTTGGTGGTGTTGCCTTCGTTATCCTTGGTGATTTTGGCTTCATTTTACCCTTGGTGGTGTTGCCTCTCAGTTCCCCTAGGTGGTGTTTCCCTTCGGGTTACCTTGGTGGTGTTCCCTCTCAGTTCCCTTTGGGGTGTTGCCTCTCAGTTACCTATGGTGGGCTGCCTCTAGTTCCCTTTTTGGGGGGTGTTCCCCTATTAGTTCCCTTATGGTGGTGTTCCCTCTCAGTTCCCCTTGGTGGTTTTGATCCCTCAGTTATCCTTGGTGGTTTTTGCCTTTCATTTTCTTGGTGGTGTTGCCCCCTTCAGTTCCCCTTTGGGTGGTGTTGAGCTCGGGTTACCTATGGGGGGTGCTGCGTTCAGTTCCCTAGGGTGGTGTTTGCCTCTAGTTACCTATGGTGGGTTTCCCTCTCAGTTCCCCTTTGGGGGGTTTTGTTTGCTAAACGTTTTCCTTGGTGGTGTTGCCTCTCAGTTACTATGGGGGTGTTCCCTCTCATTTTCCCCTTGGTGGTTTTGGATGCTCAGTTACCTATGGTGGTGCTGGTCCCCATTTTCCTATGGTGGTTTTTTGCCTCCTCAGTTATCCTTGGGGGTTTGGTTCCCTATCGTTCCCTTATGGTGGTGTTTGCCTCTCAGTTCCCTTTATGGGGGTTGTTGCCTTCGTTCCCTTGGGTTGGTGCGCCTCCATTTCCCCTTGGTGGTGTTGCCTCCCCAGTTCCCTATGGGGTGTTCCCTCTCAGTTACCTATTGGGGGTTGTTGCCTCTCAGTTACCTATGGTGGTGCTGCCTTCGTTACCCTTGGTGGTGTTCCCCTCTCAGTTACCTATAGTGGTTTTGGGCCTCTCATTTAACCTAGGGTGATGTTTGCCCCCTCGGGTTCCCCTTGGTGGTGTTGCCTCTCAGTTCCCTTTAGGGTGGTTGCCTCTCATTTTCCCCTTTGGTGGTGTTGCCTCTCATTTTACCTATGGGGGGTGCTGCTCTCATTTAAACCTAGGGTTTGATTTTTCCCTCTCATTTTTCCCCTTGGTGGTGTTGCCCCCTCAGTTCCTATGTTGGTTTTCCCCCTTTTCCTTTTCCCTTTATGGGGGTGTCCCCTCTCAGTTCCCTATGGGGGTGTTGCCTCTCAGTTCCCCTTGGTGGGGTTGCCTCTCAGTTACCTTTTGGTGGTGTTCCCTCTCTTTCCTAGGGTGGTGCGGCCTCTCGGGTTCCCCTTGGGGGTTTTTGGGCCTCTCAGTTATTTGGGGGTTTGGCTGCCTTCATTTTCCCCTTTGGTGGTGTTGCCTCTCAGTTCCCTATAGTGGGTTGCCTCTCAGTTACCTATGGTAAATTTTTGCCTCCAGTTCCCCTTGGTGGTGTTGCCTTCATTTTCTATGGGATTTTTGCTCTCAGTTCCCCTTGGGGGGTGTTCCCTTCAGAAAACCTATGGGGGTTTGCCCCTCTCAGTTCCCTATGGTGGTTTTTTGCCTCTCAGTTCCCTATGGTGGTTTTTGCCTCTCAGTTCCCTTTTGATGGTTTTGCCTTCGTTCCCCTTTGGTGGTTTTGCCTATCAGTTACCTATGGTGGTTTTGCCTCCATTTTCCTATGGTTATGTTCCCTCTCAGTTCCCCTTGGTGGGGGTTGATTGCTCAGTTCCCTATGGGGGTGCGGGCCTTCAGTTACCTAGGGTGGTGTTGCCTTCAGTTATCCTTGGTGGTGTTGCCTATCAGTTCCCCTATGGTGGTGCTGCTTCACTTACCTATGGGGGGGTTTTGCCTCTCGTTTTTCCTTGGGGGTGTTCCCTATAAAATTCCCTAGGGTGGTGCTGCCTCTCAGTTCCTAGGGGTGGTGTTGCCTTTTTCCCAGTTCCCTAGGTGGTGCTGCCTCTCAGTTCCCATATGGTGGGTTGCCTCTCAGTTTTTCCTTGGGGTTGTTGCCTCTCAGTTACCTATGGTGGTTTTGGGCCTCTCAGTTACCTATGGTTGTGCTCCCTCTCAGTTACACTTGGTGGTTTTTGCCTTCAGTTACCTTTTGTTGGTGCGGCCCTCTCGGGTTCCCCCTTGGTGGTGTTGGCCTATCAGTTCCCTATGGGGGTGTTGCCTCTCTTTTACCTTTGGTGGTGTTGCCTCTCGTTACCAATGGTGGTTGTTGCCTATCATTTTAACCTAGGGTTTGGTGTTGCCCCCCTCAGTTACCTATGGGGGAGCTCCCCTCTCAGTTACCCTTGGTGGTGTTGCCTCTCAGTTCCCCCTTGGGTTTGGTGTTGCCTCTCATTTCCCCTTGGTGGGTTCCCTATTGTTACCTATGGTGGTGTTCCCTTTCTCGGGTTCCCTATGATGGTGTTGCCTCTCATTTTAAATTTGGTGGTGCTGCCTTCATTTAAACTCTTGGTGGTGTTGTTTTATCATTTTCCCCTATGGGGGTTTGTTGGCGTCTCGTTCCCTTGGGGGTTTGTTTCCTCTCATTTTTCCCCTTGGTGGTGTTGCCTATAGTTACCTATGGTGGTTTTGGCCTCCCCGGGTTCCCTATGGTGGTGTTGCCTCTCAGTTCCCCTAGGGGGTTTTTGGCCTCTCATTTTCCTATGGTGGTTTTTCCCTCTCTTTACCTATGGTGGTTTTCCCTTCAGTTCCCTTAGGGTGGTGTTGCTCTCAGTTCCCTATGGTGGTGTTGCCTCCCCAGTTACCTTGGTGGTGTTCCCCTCTCATTTATTTTGGGTTTGGGGGTTCCCTTTTCAGTTACCTTTTTTGGTGCTCCCTTTTAATTTCCCCCTTGGGGTGGGTTGCCTCTCATTTTTCCCCTTGGGGTGTTCCCTCTCAGAAACCCTTTGGTGGTGTTGCCCCCTCATTTTCCCTTTGGGTTTGGGGGTTGCTTCGGGTTACCTATGAGGGTTTGTTGCCTCTCATTTTATCTTTGGTGGTTTTTTGCTATCATTTTACCTATGGGGGTTTTGCCTCTCTTTTTCCTATGGGGGTGTTTGCCTTCTCAGTTCCCTTGGGGGTGTTCCCTTCCCCGTTTCCTAGGGTTTGGTGTTGCCTCTCAGTTCTATGGGGGTTTTGCCTCTCAGTTCCCTAGGGTGGTGTTCCCCTTCATTTTTAACCATGGGGGGTGTTGCCTCTCAGTTCCCTATGGTGGTGTTGCCTCTCAGTTCCTTTTTGGTGGTTTTAAATCCCCGGTTCCCTATGGGGGGTTTTTGGGGCCTCTAGTTACGCATGGTGGGTTTTCCCTCTCATTTACCTATGGTGGTGCTGCCTCTCATTTAAACCTATGGTGGTGTTGTCCCCAGTTTCCCCTTGGGGGTGTTCCCTTTTCAGTTACCCTTGGTGGTGTTCCCTCTCAGTTACCTAGGGGGGTTTTGGGCCTTCAGTTACCTAGGGTTTGGTTTGCTCCCTCTCATTTACCTAGGGGGTTTGGTTTTTGTTTGCCTCTCATTTAAACCCATGGTGGTTTTGCCTCTCAGTTACCATTGTGGTGTTGCTTCATTTTACCCTTGGTGGTGTTCCCTCTCATTTACCTATGGTGGTGTTCCTCTCAGCCCCCCTATGGTGGTGCTCCCCTCTCAGTTACCTATGGTGGTGTTGCCTTCTTATTACCTATGGGGGTTGTTCCCTCTCAGTTCCCTTTTGGTGGTTTTTGGTCTCTCATTTCCTATGGTGGGGGTTGCCCCCTCTTTTAAATTTGGGTTTGGTGCTCCCTCTCATTTTCCCCTTGGTGGTTTTTCCCTCTCAGTTACCCTTGGTGGTGTTGCCTTCAGTTACCCTTGGGGGTGTTACCCTTCAGTTACCCTTGGGGGTTTGTTCCCTCTCAGTTCCCTATGATGGTGTTGCCTTCTTTACCTTTTGGTGGTGTTGCCTACAGTTACCTATGGTGGTGTTGCCCTCAGTTACCTATGGTGGTGTTGCCTCTCAGTTCCCAAAGGTGGTGTTGCCTCTCAGCCCCCTTGGTGGTTTTGGGCCTCTCAGAAAACCTATGGTGGTGTTGCCTCTCAGTTCCCTTTGGTTTTTGGTTTTCCCTTCGTTCCCCATGGTGGTTTTGGGCCTTCCCCATTTTCCCTATGGTGGTGTTGCCTCTCATTTTCCTATGGTGGTTTTGGAATTCGTTCCCCTTATGGGTGGTGTTGCCTCTTCAGTTACGATGGGTTGTTCCCCTCTCAGTTCCCTATGGGGGGTGCTGCCTCTCGTTCCTTGGTGGTGTTGCCTCTAGTTCCCCTTTGGGGGGTGTTCCCTCTCAGTTACCCTTGGTGGTGTTGCTCTCATTTTCCCTTTTGGTGGTTTTGCCTCTCAGTTACCTTTGGGTGGTGCTCCCTCTCATTTACCTATGGGGGTGTTGCCTCTAGTTACCCATGGGGGGTTTTTGCCTCTCAGTTACCTATTGTGCTTTTGGGCCTTCAGTTCCCCTTGGTGGTGTTCCCTCTCAGTTACCTTTTGGTGGTGTTCCCTCTCATTTTTCCTATGGTGGTGTTGCCTTAAATTTTTCCTATGGTGGTGCTGCCTCTCAGTTCCCTATGGTGGTTTGTTGCCTCTCAGTTACCCATGGTAGTGTTTGCCTCCCCAGTTTCCTATTGTGGTGTTCCCTCTCAGTTACCTATGGTGGTGTTTTTCTCAGTTACCTTTTGGGTGGTGTTCCCTCTCAGTTCCTTTTGGTGGTGTTGCCTTTCAGTTATATATGGTGGTGTTGCCTCTCAGTTACTTGGTGGTTTTCCCTCTCAGTTCCCTATTGTGGTGTTGCCTCTCATTTAAACCTATGGTGGGTGTTCCCCTATCGTTACCTATGGTGGGGGTTGCCCCCCTTCGTTGCCTAGGGTTTGGGTGTTCCCTCTCAGTTCCCCTATGGGGGTGTTTTCTCTAGTTACCTATGGGGGTTTGTTGCCCCCCCTAAAAACCTATGGGGGTTTTTGCCTCTAAATTTTCCTTATGGTGGTGTTTGCCTCTCTGTTCCCATGGGGGTTTGCTGCCCCCTCAGTTATTTATGGTGGTGTTGCCTTTCGTTACCTAGGGTGGTTTTTCCCTCTCAGTTCCCTTGGTGGTGTTGCCTCTCGTTTTTTTTGGGTTTGGTTTGGCTCCCTCTCATTTACCCTTGGGGGTTTACTGCCCCCTCAGTTAAAAATTTGGTGGTGTTTGCCTTAAGTTCCCTATGGGGGGGTTTTTTGCCTTCGTTACCTATGGTGGTGTTGCCTCTCAGTTCCCTATTTTGGGGTTTGTTTGACTTCAGTTACCTATGGTGGTGCGGGCCTCTCAGTTCCTTTTTGGTGGGCTGCGTCTCTTTTTACCTTGGTGGTGTTGCCTCTCAGTTCCCTTTAGGGTTTGGTGCTCCCTCTCAGTTCCCTATGGTGGTGCTGCCTCTAAGTTACCTATAGTGGGGAAATATAAACCCCAAATTTGCAGTAAAATGTGACCTTTTTAATTGGGAAATTTTTTTCCCCCACACAGTGGGCTTTTTAAAAGTCACACAGGGAAATCTCCCGGGGTTTTTGTTGTTGTTGTTGTTAAAGTTTTTCCCCGGGTTTTTTCCCGGCCGGGCCCTTCCAATTTGGTGGCCCGGCCTGGCCCCCCTGTCTAGGGAAGTGTCTGAGCCCGTAAGTTCTATGGGAGGGGCAAAAGTACCCCCGTCATCTTGTAAGGTAAAAAATCGGGTTTGGCCCCAACCAGGGCCCTTTAGAAGGGAAAATGCATGGTTTTTTTTCGATCTTTGCTAGCGTTTGTCCCTTCCTGTTTTTGGAGTGCCCCGTGTGTTGGTGTTCATTTTCTTTTCATGTTGTTTTCCCCGGGTGTCCTTCGGGCCCCAGGTCTTCCCCTTTGGGTGCCCCGGCCCAAGGGGCCCCCCGGGGGGGGGGGGGTGACGATAATCTTTTTTTCTTCTTTTTTTGGCCCCTCCGGTTGGAGGAGGGTTTTCTTCTTCTATCTTTGCGCGGGACTTCCCAAAGAGAAAGGGGCTGAAAAATTGGGAAAGGCCCCCCCAAAGGTTTAAGGGGGGTTGTTTGGGCCACACCCCAGCTTTAGCGGACAGCAAGTGCTGGGTGAATGGCGGGTTTTAGCGGCAGCGAGGGGTAGTCCTTTAAGGCCCCTATTCTGAAGCACCCTGTTTCCCCCTTTTGGGGGGTATTGTTTTTCACAAGGGGGGTGTGGGTGGAGGGGGAGCCAGTGGGGTTTTGCGTTGGTCGTAGGTATTTTGCTGTTCCGTCCTGGAGGTGATGTGGATTTTAAAGACGCTTGTGTTCTTATTCCTTGGTTGTTTTGAAGTTACACCTTAGATTCGGACCCGTTGTGGTCCCAGCAGTGTCGTGAAGGGGGCACCGTGGGTGCACCCGCAGTGTCTTTTTTTTTTTGCTTTCTTGGTGGGGGCTGAACTGGTAAAGGCGAGTTTTCCCGATGGTCAGTTGCTCTAGCAGGGGAGAAAGCCGTAGTGGTTTTCCATTGGGGGGTTTTTCCCGCGTCTCAGGGGTCTCGATTGGTCCATCTCTGTGTTTAGGGAGGTTGTGACAGGGGGGGAGAGCGGTTCTGGGGTATATTTGCAGTAGATTTTAGGATTCAGTGGAAGGTGATGATGCAGGAATGTGAGGCCAGGCATATTATTTAGTTTGAAAAGTTCATTTATGGTGGTGTTGAAGGAACCAGGCTCGCTGCATTTTTACATGAGCATCATAAGCAACAAAGAAAATTTGGTGGAGTTGGGGTGGTGTGGCCCGGGAAGTGGTGGGGGCAGCTTGCGTGGCATGTGTATCTTGGTGTGTTGTTGAAGCTTGGCGATAGCAGAAAATTTGGTTGCTTGTGGGTTTGGGTTTCTTTTTTTGTTGTTGTTTCTTGAGTATGTCTCTTTGGTGGGCACCTGCAGCAAGAGTATGGTGGTCTTCCCCCCCGCAGTTCAAGCATTTAGGTGGGAAAACAGTAGTGCAATTCTTAAGTCATGACCCCCCGGCCACAGGTGGAGCGAAATTCTTGTCCTTGGTGGAAATCATTTGTGGTGTGTAAGTTGAGTAACAATTTATAGCACTGTTGGATATTTTTGGGAAATTTTTCTGCTTCTTGAAGGCTGGGTGTTGGAAAGTGAATAGCCCGGCCCTCACGAGAGCTCTGGCTGCCATGTTGAGGTCCTGAAGGGACCTTCCGCCCTGGATGAAGCATTGGTATTTTAGTAATGAAAAAACCTTGGCCCAAGGGTTTTTTTGCTTCGATAGTAACTTAATTTCTTCAGTGCTGTACATGATAAGGTTGTCGGTCGCTTGAGGAACACAGTTCTCCTGGCCCTCAGTGCTGGGGAAGTCAAGACAAGAAATCCCTGGTCTCGTAGAGTGGTAGTAGCAGTGGTGGTAAGTAGTTTCTCAGCCTCTGTGTCGTCTGTACAGACGACAACAAAGGCCTCTTTGAGCGATAAAATCGCATTACATTTGACTTGCAGCCTGCCACTAACGACAGCTGCAAGTGCTAGTTTGGACGACTCATTGGTTGTGCCACTCGCTGGTTTGATCTTTACTCTGTTAGAGTAATGCATCGTGAGAGCTGATGACTGTACGATTGTGTAACTGTACCTGGGGTTGGAAGGTACGAGGGTATTTATAGGCATGTTCAGAAAGTTGAGGTCAGGTGGAGAATGCTGCATCTGATGATCTACCGGGTGGGGTTATAGAGTCTTGGGTAGCTTGGCAGGGGTATTGGACAAGTTGTGAGTAGACCTTCTGCAGTGTTCTATGTTCTTATGTGGGATAGCGATGAAGAAGTTTCTTGGCGAGTGGTTCAGCTATGTTATAGAAGCCATTGTTCTGGTTGAAATTGCTGGTTGTAGAGATGAGCGATGATTCCAGGATTCTTCTGTATTGAGTGTTGTCTTCTGTGGCTATAAGTCTTGAGTTTCTGTAGTTAATTAAATGGTTGTGTGAATTGCGAGGTTGTACACAGGCATTCCTTGTATCGTCAGTCCTGCTTGCATATTGGTGTTCTGAAATACGTGTTTGGAGGTCTCTTGATGTTTCGCCCACATATAATTTGTTGCAGTCATTACAAGGGATTATGTATACCCCTGAAGAGGATGGAGGCTTGTCCTGTCTACTACTGGTGATGTCCTTGATGGTCGTGGTTGTGGAGGTAGATACTTGGAATGATGTTTTGGTAAAGATGTTGGAAACATGTTTGGCAATGGAGTTGTTGGGGAGGACTATGTATCTCTTCTCGGCAGTGTCTTCTCTGGGTGTGTTGAAGATGTTTAATGCTCGCCGTCTGCAGTCTCTGATGAAGTGACGAGGATAGTGGAGTTTAGAAAATATTTGTTCAATTATAGTGCATTCTTCCTCAAGGAACTCATTGCTGCAGATTCTGAGTGCACGCAGGAAGAAGCCTATAATTACACCACATCTAGAAGCCGAACGTTTCTCCACCATTATTCCTTCGTCTGTCACCTGGCTCCGTTATGTTGACGACATTCTCCTCATAACTCCTAAACGCTTCAACGTTCAAGCTCTCCAAGACAAGCTCAACCAGGTCGAGCCTTCAATCCAGTTCACACTTGAAGAAGAAGTCGACAACACTCTTCCTTTCCTTGATGTTCTGCTCTGCAAAGCTGACCACGAACTTCGTTTTAAAGTCTATCGAAAACCCACCAATCAAAACGATCTTCTCCACTTCTACTCTCACCACGACACCAAAACTAAACGTGTAATTATAGGCTTCTTCCTACGTGCACTCAGAATCTGCAGCAATGAGTTCCTTGAGGAAGAATGCACTATAATTGAACAAATATTTTCTAAACTCCACTATCCTCGTCACTTCATCAGAGACTGCAGACGGCGAGCATTAAACATCTTCAACACACCCAGAGAAGACACTGCCGAGAAGAGATACATAGTCCTCCCAACCAACTCCATTGCCAAACATGTTTCCAACATCTTTGTCAAAACATCATTCCAAGTATCTACCTCCACAACCACGACCATCAAGGACATCACCAGTAGCAGACAGGACAAGCCTCCATCCTCTGCAGGGGTATACATAATCCCTTGTAATGACTGCAACAAATTATATGTGGGCGAAACATCAAGAGACCTCCAAACACGTATTTCAGAACACCAATATGCAAGCAGGACTGACGATACAAGGAATGCCTGTGTACAACATCGCAATTCACACAACCATTTAATTAACTACAGAAACTCAAGACTTATAGCCACAGAAGACAACACTCAATACAGAAGAATCCTGGAATCATCGCTCATCTCTACAACCAGCAATTTCAACCAGAACAATGGCTTCTATAAATAGCTGAACCACTCGCCAAGAAACTTCTTCATCGCTATCCCACATAAGAACATAGACACTGCAGGAAGGTCTACTCCAACTTGTCCAATACCCCTGCCAAGCTACCCAAGACTCTATAACCCCACCCGGTAGATCATCAGTTTGCAGCATTCTCCACCTGACCTCAACTTTCTGAACATCCTATAAATACCCTCGTACCTTCCAACCCCAGGTAGATCCGTGTGTGACTTGAAAAAGCCCACTGTGTGGGTGAAACGTTGTCAATAAAGGATCACATTATACTGCATTTGTGTTTATATTTCCATTGTGTCGGTATTTTATACCATTTATTTCCACGTATAGTGGTGTTGCCTCTCAGTTACCTATGGTGGTGTTGCCTCTCAGTTACCTATGGTGGTGTTGCCTCTCAGTTACCTACGTCTCAGTGGCCTACGTCTCACCTCTTGGCGCTATAAAAGCTCCATCCTGTCACTTCATCTCCATATTGTTTCATACTATGGAACAATGCTCTTCTCCAGACTGAGGGACTGACCACCTCAAAACTTTAAGGGTGATGGACTGATTACATCGTCTTCAAGTATCTTCTGCTTCTATCAACTTTTCTGTACTTGACTGAAGAAGCCTGCTGTGTAGGCGAAACGTTTCATAATAAAGATACCTAACTGTTGCATATGTGTCTTACCTAACTACCTATGGTGGTGTTGCCTCTCAGTTACCTATGGTGGTGTTGCCTCTCAGTTACCTATGGTGGTGCTGCCTCTCAGTTACCTATGGTGGTGTTGCCTCTCAGTTACCTATGGTGGTGTTGCCTCTCAGTTACCTATGGTGGTGCTGCCTCTCAGTTACCTATGGTGGTGCTTCCTCTCAGTTACCTATGGTGGTTTTTGCCTCTCAGTTCCCTATGGTGGTGCTGCCTCTCATTTAAACTATGTGGTGCTGCCTCTCATTACCTATAGTGGTGTTGCCTCTCAGTTACCTATGGTGGTGTTGCCTCTCAGTTACCTATGGTGGTGTTGCCTCTCAGTTACCTATGGTGGTGTTGCCTCTCAGTTACCTATGGTGGTGTTGCCTCTCAGTTACCTATGGTGGTGCTTCCTCTCAGTTACCTATGGTGGTGTTGCCTCTCAGTTACCTATGGTGGTGTTGCCTCTCATCTTCTTGACTTACTGTGTTTCTCATCTGTAGATTTTCATTGATAATAATATATATTTTTCTCAAAATTAAGTTATTCTCTTTCTAGTATACATTTTTCAATTACCTGGATGTATAATGTCATGATTTTTGCATGATGATTAGACGAACATGATTTTACAAATTAATAACCACTTTTGACTCACGAAATCGTAATGACACGATTGCAAACAAACCATACCACGGGTAGGGATAGAACCCGCGGTCAGAGATTCTCAAAACTCCAGACCGTCGCGTTAGCCACTAGACCAGCTGGCCACAATAAGAAGTTTTGAGACTCTCTGACCGCGGGTTCTATCCCTGCCAGTGGTATGGTTTAATAACCACTTTTCTCCCTCGTGGAAGGTTCCTTGATGCTGGCGAGAGGCTCTTGATCTAGGGAATTAGATCTGTGCTCCAGTTCCCCGAGTTAAGCCTGAATACCTTCAAGATACCCCCCTCAGGCGCTCTATAATCCTACGGGTTTAGCGCTTCTATCTTGATTACATTAATAATAATTTACGCTTTTTCCCAAAAAATATTATTAAAAAGATATAGAGTATTTAATTTCTTTTAAAATACAAGATAGTGATATCTTAGTCACATCCAGTTGTCTGATTGGTCTTAGTCACATCCAGTTATCTGATTGGTCTTAGTCACATCCAGTTGTCTGATTGGTCTTAGTCACATCCAGTTATCTGATTGGTCTTAGTCACATCCAGTTGTCTGATTGGTCTTAGTCACATCCAGTTTTTCGGGTTTGGCTTAGTCAAAATCCAGTTGTCTGATTGGTTTAGTCGCATCCAGTTGTCTGATTGGTCTTAGTCACATCCAGTTGTCTGATTGGTCTTAGTCACATCCAGTTGTCTGATTGGTCTTAGTCACATCCAGTTGTCTGATTGGTCTTAGTCACATCCAGTTGTCTGTTTGGGGTCTTAGTCACATCCGTTGTTGATTGGTTTAGTCACATCCAGTTGTCTAAATTGGTCTTAGTCACATCCAGTTGTCTGATTGGTCTTAGTCACATCCAGTTGTCTGATTGGTCTTAGTCACATCCAGTTGTCTGATTGGTCTTAGTCACATCCAGTTGTCTGATTGGTCTTAGTCACATCCAGTTGTCTGATTGGTCTTAGTCACATCCAGTTGTCTGATTGGTCTTAGTCACATCCAGTTGTCTGATTGGTCTTAGTCACATCCAGTTGTCTGATTGGTCTAAAGTCTTTTAAGATTCAGGTAAACTCAGGCAGACCAGTTTACGTTTTATCAGTATTATGAACTTAATACTAGAGTCATCCCTTATACAAACTGAATTATTTTTTCTATATTTCGAGGTAATCTTCATTAAACTTCCGGTATAGACGTTTGAACAGCTTCTTAACTATAAATATTTCACAGAAATCGGAGTATTTCTGCCTTCCCATCTTCACTTCTTCCAGTATGATATCCAGTATTTTATTTTCTTATCACCTCACTCTTTCCTGTGTCTACTTTTAATATCCTTTTAATTTTCCTCTCTCATTTCTTCACCAAGTTTTACAACTTAGCTTCAGAATGTCACATAAGTGATGGAGTCATCAGCAAAAAACAACTATGACAATTTTCACTCTGCGTTAGATGGTTCAGTTTAACATTTCCCTCAACATCCTAGTATTCACATCTTTTTCAATCCCATCTATAAATATGTTAAATAACTAAAAAGGCACAATACCGTGACTGGAACAATACACAAATAATCCGCACATAGTAGAGAGGAGCTTACGACGACGTTTCTGTCCGACTTGGACCATTTACAAAGTCACACTAACTCGTCTCTTCTATGTGTGGGTTATTTGTGTATGTTAAATAACCATATAGCTGTATGCATCTGTCTAAAGACTTCTTATACTGGGAAATAATCTCCCTCTCTACTAACCTGAGCCTCACTATCCTCATAAAAACTCTTAACTGCTTTCACTAACCTACCAGCTACGCAATACATTTGCCATACCTACCACATTGCTCCCCTATCTACCTTGTCACATGCCTTTTCCATATCCATAAATGCAACGAAAACCTTTTGCTTCAATGAAATAACTAGTAGTTACTTCTTTAATACTGGTCTCCATCTTATACTTAATTCTCTCAATAACAGCTACCATAGTATCTCCTTTGGTCCCCTTATACTTTATACAATATAACTGTACATACTCTATCAATCAGTATTTACCTTCTCATTCATACATTTATTGAACAAATGTACCAACCATTCCTAAATAATATCCTCCATCTGCTTTTAACAATTCTGTCATGTGTTTTTTTCAGAAATGTTACAAGCGATGCACATTTTACTGAGCAGTAACACCCCCCTTTATCTTGTGCCACACATGCATCTCATACCGCCAATATTTTAATCTTCATCATTAGGTGAAGATCTACAAATATTTTTTCCTCAGTCTTCGTTGGTCATGTGTTTAAACAAACCTGTCAGTGGTAAACACACTCGCCTATGATTTTTAGGACTCACTGGCCATGGATCTAAGCTCCATCCGTTTTGTAATTTATCAAGATTTTCCTGTCAGTCCAAGGACTTCCTGACTGTGTCCACAGCATCGGCCCACCATTCTTTGGTTACTGGTTTCACAATTTTTCTTGTCTTTCGCGCGCGCGAGCGCGCGCGTGTGTGTGTGGGGGATGGGGTACTCACCTAATTGTACTCGCCTAATTGTGTTGTAGGAGTCGATTCGTAGCTCATGGCCCCTCCTCTTCACTGATCATCACTAGTTCTACTCTCTCCCTGCTCCATGAGCTTTGTCATCCCTCTTACTAAAGCTATGTATGGTTCCTGCCTCCACTACATCACTTCCCAGAAATTTTTCCACTTCTGGCAACTCTGTGACTGAAGAAATACTTTCTTAACAATTTCCCCGTGACTCATCTGAGTTTTCAGCTTCCAGTTGTGACCCTTGTTTATTGTGTCACAACTATGACACATTCTGTCTATCGACCTCGTCAGTTCCTTCCAATATTTATAAAATTGTTATCATGTCCCCCCTATTCCTCCTGTCTTCCAGTGCTGTCAGGTTGAGTTCTCTTAACCTCTCTTCATAGTTCAAACCCCTCGGCTCTGGGATTAGTCTTGTTGCAAAGCTTTGCACTTTCTCTAATTTCTTGACGTGTTTGACTAGGTGTGGGTTCCATAATGGTGCTGCATAAATCCAGTATGGGCCTGACGTACACGGTGTACAGTGTCGTGAATTACTCCTTACTTAGATGACGAAACGCTACTTTCAGGTTTCCCAGGCGCCCGTAAGCTGCAGCAGTAAAAAAAAAAATACCACGGGTGGGGTTAGAACCCACTATCAGAGAATCACAAAACTCCAGACCGCGCGTTTGCCCCTGGGCCGCTAGCCCAATAAGATTTGTCCAAAATAGGGATATTTACACCAAAAAGGTTAGCATAGGACCACTGTGACCACAAATGCAAGTTTTTACAGACGAATTCCCCCTACGTGGGCCCTGACGAAAATCTAGCCAATCCCCTCAAAGCCCTTTGGGTTAAAGCGACGGTTTTTTTTTTGGATTTTGGACTTTGATCGTGGGTTCAACCCCCCCGTGTTTGGTTTGTTGTAATCGTGTCATTAAACGTTTAGGAGTCCCGCAGCGTTATTTGGGTTTTTTTGGCCCTCAGGGGAAAATGCTTTTATCACCCCAAAATCCCTTTTTTATTGATTGATCTTGCATCCTTGACCTCTTAGGCCCCACTCCGTCTGAAGTCTTCCTTTGTCCTTCCCCCCTTGTAATTTTCATTTTCTGCGTTAAACTCCAAGATCATTTTTTGGACCCACTTTCAGTCCTCCCAAACCCCTTTTTTGGCTTATTGAACCTATCTGCTTATATTCTCCCCCATTAGTTTCACTCATCTGAAACAGGGGGCACCTCCCCAGTCTATCCCCTTTTTTCATGTCCTTTACATTACAGAAACAGCACGAAACCAAAAACTGCCTTTTTGGGCCCATCACAATCACACCTATGACACCTCTCCGGCCGACATACTTTTGTTTCCTTCTTTCAGGAAACCCGATCCTTGCAGTACTTTTCCTTCTATTCCTGCCTGCTCCTCTAGTTTTTCAGCCAGTCTATTGTGTGGTACTATGTCGAAAGCCTTCTTACAGTCCAAGAAGATGCAGTCAAACCCATCCCTCTCACTCCTGCCTTACTTCTGTTATCTTGTCATAGAACTCCAATAGGTTTGTGATGCAGGATTTCCCTTCCCTGAAGCCGTGCTGGTTGTCATGTATTAGTCTCTTCCATATAGGAAAGCACTGATTTGGTAATAGAGTTGTGGTTGAGTGGAACAAACTCCCGAGTACAGTTATTCAGGCTAAAACGTTGTTAGTTTTAAAAATAGGTTAGATAAATACATGAGTGGGTGTGGGTGGGTGTGAGTTGGACCTGACTAGTTTGTGCTGCTGGGTCTGGTGCCGTGTTCCATCCTTGAGTGGAGATGACCAGACTGGGTGGGTCATTGGGCTAATCCGAGCGGGGGTGTCATTGGTCTAATCCGGGGGGGAGAACATGGACCTGCTCCGCATGGGTCAGTAGGCCTGTTGCAGTGTTCCTTCTTTCTTATGTTCTTATTCTAGGTGCTCCACCACCCTTTTCCTGACAATCTTCAACATAACATTACTTTCAATACATGTCAGCGACACTGGTCTGTAATTTAGTGCAGTCTGTCTGTCTGCTTTCTTAAAAATCGAGACTACATTTGCTGTCTTGCACACCTCATGCAGTTGCCCTGTTTCGATAGATTTAGTGAAGATTATTGTTAGTGACACACACAGTGCATCTGCTCCCTCTCTCAGGAACCAAGGAGAGATATTTTCTGGACCCTCCGCCTCTTCGTTTGTGCGCAGTTTGTCCGGAACTTGCTGGTGCACCCTACCACCTCGATTTGCTGGGAGCATCTCTGTCTCCGCTGTGAATACCTCCCTGAATCTTGAGCTAAGCTCTTTACATAGTTCCTGGTCGTTCCCAGTGAGCTCCCCTCCTTCATTCCTCAAACTGGTTACCTGATCCTTGACTGTTGTTTTCCTCCTGATGTGGCTGTATAACAAATTTGGATCAGATTTAGCTTTTGATACTATGTCATTCTCATTCTCCATATACATTCATATTCAAATCGGGCTCTTCGGCTCAACTCCCTGTTTTCCTGGGTCCTTTCTCTTCTATACTTTTTTCATACGCTAGCACACAGGCTTTGGCCTCTCCACACTTCCTGGTAAACCATGGACTCACTTTGGTCTATTGAGCCCCATTCAGGGGTCGCAGTACGTATCATCTAGATAGCTATGATGTCCAGGGATCCTTCAGTTAGTCTTTCCTGCCACTCCTCACTTATTTGTAATTCCATCTGTATTGGAGTACCACGCCTTCAGCTTCCTTTCTGAGGGGTGGGAGGAGTTGGTGCTGGCGGTGGGTGTGGTAGGAAGGCCTGAATATTATGGTAGTCTGCTGGTGTAGCAGTAATAGTGCTGGGGGTGCGGACCGTGGATGGGGAGTGTGGCTTGGTACTTGTTATTGTGTTTGGTTGGTGTGAAGTGTTAGGGGTTGATAGGATGCTGTGGGTGGTCTGAGTGTTGTTGTGTTTGCTGTTCCCTTCGAGGATGTGCTCCCCTGTCTACCGGTACCTACCCTGTCCCTCCTTCCTGTCTCTGGAGCATTCTTACTCTTTCTCCCGGTTAGTTCCTTTCTTTTTATGTTCTGTCATGGTTGACAACCCTCTAACAGTGGCTTCTGCTGCAGGATTTTGTTTTGTATCATTTCTGAATTGAATGTCATTTTGACTGGGCGGTTCTTTTCCCTCGAGAACCACCCAAGTCTCTGGAAATTTGACAGTTGAGTCGAGTCCTCTGTTACAATGATAATGCTCTCCATCTCTTCAATCTCCCGCTGTCTTCTTTTATCATAGGTCTTCCCTACTGCCTCAGGCAGCCCATGAATAATGAGTGTTCTCTCCCTCTCCTCATCCCATTTCATTTCCCTCTGTACATCTGGGTCCGATTTAAGTATCTCCTTGGGTGCATCCCTTATCATCTCCCGGACTTCCTGGTGGCCTGGTATCATTTCCCTGAGGGACGTCTTTGCTCTTTCCCCCCCTTCAATCCTTCACCCAGTTATTGCTTCTATTGGTCCTCGCCTCTGCATTCTGCTTCAAGACTGGCAGTTCCTCCTCCAGTTCCTGCATCCTTGCCTCAGCAGCAAGAGCTGCTGCTCTCTGTGTGTGTGTGTGTGTGTGTGTGTGTGTGTGTGTGTGTTAGAATAATTGTGACCAGTAGTATAAAGACCCACGGTTATAGTTCCAAATTTAAATTGAGAAAATGGAAAATTTAGAGAGTAGTGCCAACTCCCAGGTCGTTTTCCCCCCGGACCCCCATTGCACAGATATCCAGATATCTACAAAAAATGCGACTTAGGAGGGAGAAGGAACGAGCAAAGAGAGAGAGAGATAGAGAAGAAAACAATGTTCCATATCTTAGGTAAGCCACAGTTGAAAATATTTAACAATGCAGACGAAGTTATTAACACTTTTACCTTTTTGCCCACTTGTTCCCTTGGGGAATTTATGCAACCAGAGGGTAAAAGAGAGGTGTCCTTGGGAGTCAAATTTACCAGGTTTCTCTTCCTAAATCGAGGGAAAAATAGATGTCCTAAAACCAATACTTCTGCCCTAAACCAATTATTTTCTGTCTTCCAGTCTTCCCCCACCCCTTTATCATCCACCATTCATGCTACCCATGTTTAAAGCTAACTTTAGTGGTACTGAGAAAGCATACAAAGGCGGGTTATACTCTCCAGGTAAATGTACTCTGGCTTATTTAATATTCCTCATCATCTAACTCAGGTGATTGTAAAGGGAATATTACTTCCCACTATTACCTTGACTCAGGTTTGCACCCTGGTGACAGACTGACACAGGTAAAAAAGAAAGATTCTTAAAGCAATTTTGAGTGGTTTATTGTTAATTTGGTTCACTAAATTAAAGATTTTGGGCTTACCTGTATACAAGATTTCCTACTTGTGTCAATGTACTCTGAGCAGAGTCAGATAGTATCTCCTGTGAGTTCTAAGACACTTCAGTAAATTCTAAAATAAACTGTAGTATTATTAGTACGTTCATGATGTACAATATCTCTAAGATAATGAATAAGACAAGTATGCTGTGTCTGCATGTAACAATTATGAATAAAGATTCTGTAGTTTTGCAGGTGCATCTTTCACCAGTTACCATAGCAACATCACACTATCCATCTTTCACCAGTTACCATAGCAACATCACACTATCCATCTTTCACCAGTTACCATAGCAACATCACACTATCCATCTTTCACCAGTTTACCATAGCAACATCACACTATCCATCTTTCACCAGTTACCATAGCAACATCACACTATCCATCTTTCACCAGTTACCATAGCAACAATCACACTATCCATCTTTCACCAGTTACCATAGCAACATCACACTATCCATCTTTCACCAGTTACCATAGCAACATCACACTATCATCTTTTCACCAGTTACCATAGCAACATCACACTATCCATCTTTCACCAGTTACCATAGCAACATCACACTATCCATCTTTCACCAGTTACCATAGCAACATCACACTATCCATCTTTCACCAGTTACCATAGCAACATCACACTATCCATCTTTCACCAGTTACCATAGCAACATCACACTATCCATCTTTCACCAGTTACCATAGCAACATCACACTATCCATCTTTCACCAGTTACCATAGCAACATCACACTATCCATCTTTCACCAGTTACCATAGCAACATCACACTATCCATCTTTCACCAGTTACCGTAGCAACATCACACTATCCATCTTTCACCAGTTACCATAGCAACATCACACTATCCAGGGACCGTCATCACAAAGGTTTTTGAAGAGTTGTTGTAAAAATATGCTATTATTTACCATCTTTCTCCCTCTCTCTCTGTCCTTCCTCCTCCACAACCTCCTGCTCCTCTATCTCTCTCTCTCTCTCTCTGTTTCTCTCTCTCTTTCTTTTTTTTTTTTACACAGGGTTTGCCAGGCAAGCTAAGAGCTGTTACCTACATCAGCTCATTTGAAAGCATTTTTATTGTTATGAGACATACAAGTAGGGAGCAGGGTGAAGTTGGAGCCATCTGTGGGCCAGCATTTTCATTTGATCAACTGACTTTATCTCGTTGACATCATTATGCTGTGCGAATGTGTTCCATACTCGAGTCATCCTGGGTATGTATGATCTCAGATGGAGTGATGTTCTGGAGAAGGGTACAGCCAGAGTGAAGTTGCTGCTTTCTGCCCGTCTTGTGGCATAAAAGCTTGTTTCACGCTGTCCTCGAAGTGGGTCCAAGTGTGGTATTTTGACAATATTGGCCTTGTACATAACAGTAAGGCCACCCACATCCCTCCTATGTTGAAGGCTCTGCTGAAATGACAGATCTATCCAGGATGGGTCCAGGCGAGAGATGAGACGTCTTGCTCTGTTCTCTACTCTGTCAAGCAGTCGCAGATGAGAGGGGGGGGGGCAGGCAAACCAAGAAAGTGGAGCATACTCAAGGTGTGAGCGTACTTGTGCCTCGTACAGGATCTTGCAACCCCTACTGTCAAGCAGGTGCGAGATACGGCGAAGTGCTGTAAGCTTCCTGGCTGCCTTGTTTGCAAGTTTTACAACATGGTTCTTCATGGTTAGTTTGGAGTCAAATTTCACCCCAAGGATATCAACTTCTTCTCCAGGTGCCAACATCCTCCCATTCATCCTTACTACTGCACCAACATTACCATCATGGTGCCTAGAGACGATCATCATTTGCGTTTTCTCAGGTGCAAATGTTACTTGCCATCTATTTCCCCAAGCTGATATAGCTCTCAGCTGGTGATTGATGTAGCTTAGAGCAGCTGGCATTTCTTCTCTTGGATAAGTGAATGTCAGTGTACAGTCGTCTGCATATGCATGTGATTCTGGGATGAGATGAAGAAGGTCGTTGAAGTAGACATTCCATAACAATGGACCCAGCACGCTTCCTTGTGGAACGCTTGCCCCAATAGGATGCCTTGCTGATTCCGTTCCATTGAGGACTACACTTAGAGATCTACCATAAAGGTAATCACTGAGGAGACATAGCATAGAGCTGCAATTCCCAGTGCTTGAAGTTTTGCTAAGAGGCCCTGGTGCCACACCCGGTCGAAAGCGCCAGCAATGTCCAGTGCTACCACACAGCTGACTTTGGATTCATCCAGTGACTGGTGCCACTTAGTGGAGAGGTTTAACAACAGATCAGCAGCAGAGTAACCTTTCCTGAAGCCATATTGACGATCACAAAGTAGTGAGTGGTAGTCAAAAAACTCTGTCATTTGTCTTGAGATTATTGTCTCAAGGATCTTACCAGTGATTGACAGGAGTGACACTGGTCTGTAGTTGCTGATTTCTACTCTGCTCTTCTTTTTGTGAACAGGGACTACATTTGCCTCTTTCCATAGAGAGGGCCATTTACACTGTACTAGGCAGTGCTGAAAGATGCGAGTTAGAGGTGCTGCTAGCTGGTCTGCACATCTTCTCAGTAATCTTGGGCTCAACTTGTCTGGGCCCACAGCCTTTTCTTGGTCAAGTGATTTAAGAAGGAAATGCACCTCCTCCTGCCTTATTGTCACCACTGACAGTTTTGACACAGTTCTTGCAGCTAGCCAAGGATCAGGAACTTGCATTTTGGTAGCAAAGTGTTCAGCAAAGAGGTCCGCCTTCTCTTGACTACTAGTAGAGGTGGTCCCATCCTGTCGATTTAGAGGTGGAATAAGTTCATCAGGCAGATAACCTTGTCTGTCCTTGACCAGGGACCACCAGGTTTTGGAGCCTACCCTACCTGATGCTAACTTTCTTTTAGTGTCCACCTCCCATTTAGCAATGGCCCACTTTTGAACATCACCATATGCCTACAGGCTTGCATGTGCAAGTTCCTGTTATAGGTGGTCGGATGTCTCTTATACCTTCGCCATGCTTTGTACTTAGCAGTAGCAGCCTCTCTACAACGAAAGCCAAACCAGGGCTGATCTGTAGGCTTTGTCACTATTGCCGGTGAGGAATGTGTTCTTGTTGCAGATTAAGGATGTGTCCAGTGAAGGCTTTCACTTGGTTGTCAACAATCCCCTTGGAGAAGAGCATTCCAGTCGGTGGTGGCGAGCTCAGAGCAAAAAGGGGTGGCCCAAATTTCCTCTTTTTCCCCTGCCCGGGGTGCGTGTGGACTTCCCCTCGTTTCTTTGGGATCTTAAGTGTGGTAAAAAAACCCCTTGTGGTCGGGACGTTTCCAACGTACCCGGGGGGTTGACAAGGACTATGCCTTCTCCCCAGATCCTCACTCTGGGTCAAGGGAGGAGCCAGAGATAGAGTAGGGAAATCAAAAAGTTTTCCCATGTCAAACACTGCAAGAAGGTCATAAAAGTCCCTCTGTAAAAGGTGCTGGTTGAGGCCCCAACAATTTTTATATGTTGCAGTTGGGGTTGTAGCAAAAGGGGAGTCAATATTTTCATTAGGAAGTGATGGGGTCTGCATTTTGCCACTGAGGTCTGTACATTGCACATGTAGTACGGGGGTTTACTGTTTTTTTAACAAGCTTGAAAAAATCTTTTCAAGTGTGTAGGTGTGGCAATTCTATGTGCGGGCATGAACACTTTTAGAAAAGCACACAGCAACACCCCCTCCTTCCCCTTGCTGTCTTTCTCATCCATGAGGGTGTAGCCAGCAATTCTTGCAAAATTTTCTGGAGGTCTTTGGTCTTTTTTTCCAAAATGTTTCAACAAACAGCTATCATGTCGGGACGTCGATGTTCACAAAGCTATGTGTGAGCTCTCCAACATTAGTAATAAAACCCTCTAATGTTGGCCGACAGGATGCTGATAGACTGGCTCCTAAATGATGAAGTGGTCAGCTTGAGGTGGTGGGTGTGTAGGGAATGTAAGGTGCCTGCCCTTGAGAGGGGTTTGGGTATGAGGCAGCTGTAGGGATGTAGGTCTGTGGTCTTGTATAAGGCCCAATCCCACCTGCTGGGCTGGGATAGGGTAGCTAAGTGGGTGACGTGTGAGAGTGTTCACCCAATTCAGAGATCCTGCTGGTTTGTTCTGAGAACAGGTCTCTAAACAGGTGGCCTGTCTGTCAAGTTCCTTTTTCTTCCCCACACTTGTCCTCCTTATGTCCTTTCTTTGTAGCAGTAATTACACTGGTATCTCGCAGGAGTTGTTGGCAGAGTGCCCCTTCCGGTGCAGCGAGAGCACAGCCTAGGTGCCTGGGAGGGTGGACTAGGATTTGTTGCGCCTCCTGTGTTTCGCAGATTTGTTCCTCAGTTTTTGCCGCTGGAACTGTGTTAGTGGAGAGTGAGACGGCTGTAGATGTCTTCCTTTCCCCCACGTCCTTTCCCCCACGTCCTCTGCCCCCCTCTCTACAGTTCTGACAGATGTGTCCCTGCTGTTCATACTTCGGCGCAGTAGGTGATCAGGTGCAGTGATAGTTCCCTGATCATTAACTGCACCGTTCTCTGGTGGAGAAAACTCCTGGCTCAGAACTTGCTGTCGAAGACTGCTACCAGATTCTAGATAGTATCGGCAGGTGTGCTGACAGGTGTAGGATCAGAGATGGTATGTGCACTGTCAAGTAGACTGGCAGTGGCTGAAGCAGAGATGTCAGGTGTAGGAGAATTAACAGATCCAAGGCTTCCCTCGTTGCTGGGAAGAGGATTTGTTCCCTCTGTGGTGGTCAGAGGAATTGTGTTAGAATTCCCAAAGGTAGTGTTTTGAACTCTGTCAGTCTGTGGGACCTTAGCGATGACAGAATTCCACCAGTTGTTTACCCCTGAGTTAAGCTCAGTGTGGGACTTCCAGTCTTTGTCAATAGTGTCCGTCACCATCAGCTGAGCAGGCTTACGTCACTTGATGCAGGCTTGCACTGACCTTTACAATTTGTGTTTACCATCAGCTGAGCGCTTACGTCACTTGATGCAGGCTTGCACTGGCCTTCTACAATAGTGTCACCATCAGCTGAGCAGCTTACGTCACTTGATGCAGGCTTGCACTGGCCTTCTACAATAGTGTCACCATCAGCTGAGCAGCTTACGTCACTTGATGCAGGCTTGCACTGGCCTTCTACAATAGTGTCACCATCAGCTGAGCAGCTTACGTCACTTGATGCAGGCTTGCACTGGCCTTCTACAATAGCTTGTAGGTTATCTAATGATTTGAGGAGCTCATGAAGTGCTTCCCTGTGATGGATTATCTTAGCTGCAACTTTACAACACAGCCCAAGAGGGCAGTCTTGATCTTTGGACAGGAGTCCCTGAGGTAGGACTTCTGAACCTTCCTCCTGTAGCTCCAGGCTTGTATCCACATATACCACAGGATTATGGATATCCTTAAATTTTCTGAAATTTTCAACCTGGCTGCAACAAAATTCTTCTGGAATGCAATCTGTGTGGCAGTAGTTGGAAAAGTAGGCTCCTTACATCTAAGAAGAATTTTCTCCCTTGTGGTATACCCAAAACACTGCAGTAATACTGGGGACAATAGCCAGATAGCGTAGATATTCTTGCTACTTTGCGGTGTGAAGTCATCCAGAGGAGGCTTGTAAGTTTGAAGTTCACAGGAGAGAGAGGGTGGGTGGTGATGTCGGGGGTGTGGTGGAGTATCGTGGGTTTGGGGGGGGTTTGGGGATTGTCGGGTGGGGTAGGGGGGAGGCAAGGAAAGTGTACCCGACTAGTTTGGAAGTTTTTCCCTTTCTCACTACCCACTTAAAAAAAACCTTTTTTAAATCCCACCCATTTTAACAAAAGAAGATGTAACAAAAATTTCACTGTTTTTGCATTGTACCGCCACGTTTTATAAAGCACCAGATGTTTGTAAAAATGGGACAAAAAAACACATGTAATATTAGTTTTGCTCACTTAAAAGGCAATAGTGTTTTCACTCCAAGGGCCTGCCCCCTGCCCCCTCACTCACCATGCCCTTTCCCCAAATTCCACACTTAAATATAAACTGATTTCCTTATATTAATTTCCCGGTGGGGGGAGTTGGTTTTTGTTGTCTAATCTCTCTCTTTTCTCTCCCCTTTCTTCTCTTCTTTCTCTCTTCCCCTTTTCTCTCCTCTTCTCTAATTTTTTCCCCTCTCTTTTCCTCTCTCTCTCTCTCTCTCTCTCTCTCTCTCTCCTCTCCCCCTCTCCCCTTTGAGAATTTGGTAAATTTTTTTAAAAAAAAAAATTTTTGGGTTTGGGGAAAAAAAAAAAAAATAAAAGGAAAGTTTTAAAAAAAAAAAATTAAATTAAAAATTTAAAATTGGGAAAATTTTTCCCCCCCGGGGAATGGGGGGGTTTAAAACAAAAAACTTGGGAGAGGAAGGTTAAGGGAAAAAAGGGGAACTTTGGGGGGCCCCTGCGAAGGAAGGTGGAGGGTTACGAGAGAAGGTGGCCCTGCAGGGGAAAGGGTGGAGGTTTACAAAAGAAAAAACGTGGGGCCCCTGCAGGGGGAAAAAGGGGGGTTTTCGGGGGTTAAGGGAAGAGGGGATTTGAGAAAGGGTTTTGGCCCTGCAGGGGAAAGGGGGTTGGAGGGTTACAGAGAGAACGTGGGCCCCCTGCAGGGGGGGTTTTGGGGGGTTACGAGGAACCCGTGGGGCCCCTTTCCCAAAAGGAAGGGGTGGAGGTTACAGAGAAAAAGTGTGGCCCTCCCAAAAGGTAAAGTTTGGGGGGGTTAAAGAGAGAACGTGGGGCCCTGAAAAAAGGAAAGGGGAGGGTTAAAGAGAAAAACTGGGGGGCCCGCAAGAAAGTGGAGGGTTACAGAGGGAAGGGTGGCCCCTGCAGGGGAAAGAGTGGGGGGTTTTCAGAGAAAAACTTTGGGCCCTCAGGGGAAAGGGGTTGGGGGGTAAAGAGAAAACTGGGGGCCCGGGCGGGGAAAAGAGTGGGGGGTTTAAAAGAGGAAAAATTTGGGGGCCCCTGCGGGGGAAAGGAGTGGGGGTTACAGAGAGAACGTGGGGCCCCTGCAGGGAAGATTGGGAGGGTTAAAAGAGAACGTGTCCCGCAGGGGAAGGTGGGGGGTTACAGAGAGAACGTGGGGCCCTGCAGGGGAAAGGGGTGTGGGGGTTTAACAAGAAACGGGGGCCCCCTGCCAGGGAAAGGGAGGGGGAGGGTTTTACAGGAGAACGTGGGGGGCCCTGCAGAAGGAAGAGTGGGGGTTTAAAGAAAAAGGGTGTGGCCCTGCAGGGGGAAAGAGTGGGGGGTTTTACAGAGAGAACGTGGGGCCCCTTTGCAGAGGGGGGAGGGAAAGGGTTTACAGGGGAAAAACGTTGGCCCTCAGAGGAAGGTGGAGGGTTCCAGAGAGAACGTGTGGCCCTGCAGGGAAGGGGGTGGGGGGTTTACAGAGGGGAACGTGGGGCCCTGCGGGAGGAAGAGTGGAGGGTTAAAGAGAGAACGTGGGGCCCTTTGGGGGAAAGGAGGGGGGGGTTCCCAAGAGAGAACGTGGGGCCCTGCAAGGAAGAGGGGAAATTTTACAGAAAAAAGTTTTTTGGGCCCCCCAGGGAAAAGGGTGGGGGGGTTAAAAAGAGAGAACGTGTGGCCCTTTGCAGAGGAAGGGGTTGGGAGGGTTAAAGAGAAACTTTGGGGCCCCGCAGAGGAAGAGTGGGGTTTAAACAGAGAAAACGTGTGGGTGCAGGGGAAAGGTGGGGGGTTACAGAGAGAACGTGTGGCCCTGCAGAGGAAAGTGGGGGGTTTTTACAGAGAGAAACGTGGGGCCCCCTTTGCGGAGGAAGAGTGGAGGGTTACAGAGAGAACGGGGCCCCGCAGAGGAAGATGGAGGGTTTTACAGAGAAAACGGTGGCCCTCCCAGAGGAAGAGTGGAGGGTTACAGAAAGAACGTGGGGCCCCCGGGGGAATGTGGTAGGGTTACAGTTGAGAAGTTGTCCCCCTGCAGGGGAAAAAGGGGAGGTTACAGGAGAACGTGGCCCCAGCAGGGGAAGATGGGGGGTTTTACAGAGAAAAAAGGTGGCCCTGCAGGGAAAGGGAGTGGGGGGTTCCCAGAGAAAACGTGGGGGCCCGCAGAGGAAAAAAGGTGGGGGTTACAAAAGAAAAACTTTGTCCCCCTGCAGGGGAAGGGAGGGGAGGGTTACAGAGAGAAAACGTGGGGCCCCTTGAAAGGGAAAGGAAAGGGGGGTGGGTTACGGGAGAGAACGGGGGGCCCCTGCAGGGGAAGAGGGGGGGGTTTTACAGAGAAAAAACGGTGCCCCTGAAAGGGGGTTGGGGGGAAAAAAATTTTGGGGGGGGTTTTTCAGAGAAAAAACTTTGGGGGCCCGGGCAAGGAAAAGAGTGGGGGTTACAGAGAGACGTGGGGCCCTGAGAGGAAGAGGGGAAAGGGTTACGGGAAGAAACGTGGGCCCTGCAGAGGAAGGGTGGGGGGGTTTACAGAGAAAAAGGGTTTTCCCCTTTCCGGGGGAAGGTGGGGGGGTTACAGAGAGAACGTTTTGGCCCTGCGGGAGGAATAGGGGGAAGGGTTACAGAGAGAACTTTTTGGGGGCCCCTGCAGGGAAGAGGGGAGGGTTACGAGAGAACGGGGTGGCCCGGCAAGGGGAAGAGTGGGGGGTTTACAGAGGGGAACCCGGTGGCCCTCCCAAGAGGAAGGGGGGGGGAAAACAGAGAGAACGTTTTGGCCTTTTTGGCAGGGGAAGAGTGGGGGGGTTTAACAGAGAGAACGTGTGGCCCTGCAGAAAAAGAGGAGGGTTTCCCAGAAGAACGTGGGGCCTGCAAGGGAAGAGTGAGGGGGTTTTTACAGAGAGAACTTTGTGGCCCTGCGGGGAAGGGGAGGGGAGGGTTACAGAGAAAAAACTGTGGCCCTGCAGAGGAAGAGTGGGGGGGAAACAGAGAGAACGTGTGCCCGAGGAAGATTGGGGGTTACAGGGGAGAACGTGGGGCCCCTGCAGAGGGAAGAGGGGGGTTTTAACAGAGAAACGTTTTGGCCCCCCTTTCAGAGGAAAGTGGGGGGGTTACAGAGAAAAAACGGGGAACCCTGAGGGGAAAGGTGGGGGGTTACAGAGAGAAGGTGTGGCCCTGCGGGAAAAAGGGTGGGGGTTACAGAGAGAACGTGGGCCCTCCCGAGGAAAGGGGGGGTTTTTTACAAAAGAGAAACGTGGGCCCCTGCAGGGGGGAAAGGGTTGGGGGGTTTAACAGAGAGAAGGGTGTCCCTGAGAGGAAGATGGGGGGTTAAAAAAGAGAACGTGTGGCCCGGGCAGGGAAGATGGGGGGTTTTAAACCGGGAGAGAACGTTTTGGCCCTGCAAGGAAGGGGGGAGGGTTACGAGAGAAAGGTGGGGCCCCTCCCAGGGGGAAGATGGAGGGTTACAAGAAAAACGGGGGCCCGGCAGGGGGAAGATGGGGGGTTTAAAAGAGAAGAACGTGGGGCCCCTTTTGGGCGGAAAGAGTGGGGGGTTAAGGAAAAAAAAGGGGTTTTGGCCCCTGCATGGGGAAAAAAAGGGGGGAAAGGGTTAAAGAGAAAAAGTGGGGCCCCTGCGGGGGGGAAAGAGGGAGGGTTTCCCAAAAGGAAACGTTTTTCCCCGGGGGGGAAGAGTGGGGGGTTAAAAGAGAAACTTTGGGGCCCCTGCAGAAAGAGTGGAGGTTAATGAGGAAGGTGGGCCCCGGGCAGGAAGGGTGGGGGGTTTCAGAGAGAAGTTTTGGGCCCGGGAAAAGAGGAAGGGGGGGGTTTTTACAGGAAAAAACGTTTGGCCCTGCAAAAGGAAAGTGGATTTTTTCAGAGAAACGGTGGCCCGCAGAGGAAGAGGGGGGGGGTTTAAACAGGAGAACTTTGGGGCCCCTTTGCGGGAGGAAGGGGGGGGTTTTTTACAGGGGAAGAACGTGGGGCCCCTTGCAGAGGAAGGTGGAGGGTTTTACAGAGGGGAAAAGGGGTCCTTGCAGGGGAAAAGAGGGGAAAGGTTTTCAGAGAGAACGTGGGGCCCGCAGAGGAAGGGGGAAGGGGGTTTCGGGAGGAACTTGTGGCCCGCAGAGGAGGGTGGAGGGTTACAGGGGAGAACGTGTCCATGCAGAGGAAGAGGGGGAGGGTTAAAAGAAAAAAACGGGGTGGCCCTCCCGGGAAGGAAATTGGAGGTTACGGGAGAGAACTTGGGGCCCTGCAGAGGAAGGGTTTTGGAGGGTTACAGAGAAAAACGTTTTGGGGCCCTAAAGGAAAAAAGGTGGGGGGTTTACGAAGAAAACGTGGGCCCTGCAGGGGGAAAAGGTGGGGGGGTTAAAAGAGGAGTTGGCCCTGCAAAAAAAGATGGAAGGGTTCCAGAGAGAAGTTTTGGGCCCCGCAGGGGAAGGGGGGGAGGGTACAAGAGGAAGTTTTGCCCTGCAAAAAAGGTATTAGAAAAGGTGGCCCTAAAGGAGGATATGGGGGGGTTTCCCTGAAAAACCCGTGGGGCCCTGCAGGGGGAAAGAGTGGGGGGTTTCAGAGAAAAACGTTTTCCCCCTTTGCAGGGGAAGGGGTGGGGGTTACAAGAGAATTTGTGGCCCTGCAAGGAAGAGTGGGGGGTTACAGGAAAAACTTTTCCCCCTTTGCAGGGGGAAGGGTGGGGGGGGTTTACAAGGAAACGTGGGGGTTTGGCCGAGGAAGGGTGGGGGGTTTTTACAGAGAAAACCCGTGGGGCCCTCAGGGGAAGGGGGGGAGGGTTACGGAGAGAACGGGGGGGCCCTGCAGAGGAAGGGGGGAGGGTTACAAAAAGGAACCTGTGGGTTTTTGGAGGAAGAGGGGGGGGGTTTTACAGGGAGAACGTGGGGGCCCTTGCAGGGGAAAGGGTTTTGGGGGGTTACAGAGGGGGAATTTGTGGCCATGCAGAGGAATATTGGGGGGTTACGAAGAACTGTGGCCCTGGGGGAAAGAGGGGAAGGTTACGGGGGGGAAAAAAAGGGGTGGGGCCCCCTTGAAAGGGGAAGGGGGGAGGGTTACAGGGGGAACTTTTGGGGCCCCTTGCATGGAAAGTGGAGGGGTTTACAGAGAGAACGTTGGCCCTTGCAGAGGAGGGGGAAAGGGTTACAGAGAAACGTGGGGCCCCTGCAGGGGAAAAGAGGGGGGGGGGTTTAACAGAGAAAAACTGGGGCCCCTTTCAAGGAAGGGGGGAAAGGGTTACAGGGGGGAAAGGGGGGCCCCGGGCAGGGGGAAGGTTGGGGGTTTTTACAGAGAAAAAGGTTTTTGGGCCCTGAGGGAAGAGGGGAAAGGGTTACAGAGAAAAACGGGGGCCCCCTCCCAGAGGGAAGGGGGAAAGGTTTTAACAGAGAGAAGTGTGGCCCTGAGAGGAAAAATGGGGGGGTTACAGGGGAAGAAACGTGGGCCCCCAGGGGAAGGGTGGGGGTTTTACAGAGAAAAACGTGTGGCCCTGCGAGGGGGGTTGGGGGTTACGGGGGAGAAAACGTTTGGGGCCCTGCAAGGAAGGGGGGAGGGTTACAGAGAGAACGGGGGCCCAAGGGCAGAGGAAGGGGTGGGGGGTTTACGGGAGAACTTTTGTGGCCTGAAGGGGTAAAAGGTGGGAAAGGTTACAGAGAAAAACTTTGGTGGCCGGGAAAGGGGAAGGGTGGGGGTTACAGAGGGGAAACGTTTGTCCGGCCCCAGAGGAAAAAGGTGGATTTTTAACAAGAAAAAACGTGGGGCCCTGAAGGGGGGAAGGGGGGAAGGGTTAAAGGGGAGAACGTGTGGCCCTGGGGGGGAAAAGGGTGGAGGGTTACAGAGAGAACTGTCCCGCAGAGGAAGAGGGGGGGTTTAAAGAGGGGAACTTTTGGGGCCCTGCAGGGGAAAGGTGGAGGGTGCAAAAAGGGAACTTGTGCCATGCAGAGGAAGGGGAGTGGGGGGTTTTCAGAGAGAACGTTTTCCCGAGGGGGAAGGGTGGGGGGTTACAGAGGGGAAGGGTGTGGGCCCTGCAAGGGGGAAAGGTGGGGGGTTAAAAGGGAAAAACGTTTTGGCCCATGCAGAGGAAAAAAGTGGATTTTTAAAACAGAGAAACGTGGGGGCCCGGGCAGAGGAAGGGTGGGGGGTTTTGGGGAAAATTTTGGCCCCTTCCCAGGGGAAAATTGGAAAGGGGTTACAGAAAAAACTTGGGGCCCTGCAGGGGAAAGGGGTTTGGATTTTTACAGAGAAAACGGGGCCCCAGCAAGGAAGAGTGGGGGGGAACAGGGAGAACTTTGGGGGGCCCTGCAGGGGAAAAGAGTGGGAATTTTTTAAAGGGAGAGAACGTGGGGGGCCCTGCAGAGGAAGGGGGTGGAGGGAACAGAAAAAGTGTGGCCCTGCAGGGGGAAGATTTGGAGGGTTACAGAGAGAACGTGTCCCTGAAGAGGAAGATTTGGAAGGTTACAAAAGAAAACTTTGTGGCCTCAGGGGAAAGGGGGAGGGAACAGAGAAAAAGGGTTTTGGCCCTTCGGGGAAGGGATGGAGGGTTACAAAAGAAAAACGTGAAACCCCGAAAGGGGAAAAGGGTGGGGGTTTCAAAAAGAGAAGGTTTTGGGGCCCCTGGGGGGAAAGGGTTTGGAGGGTTACAGAGAAAAACGTGTGGGCCCTTTCAGGGGAAAAGGAGGGAGGGTTCCCCAAAAGAACGTTTTGGCCCTGAAAAGGGGAAAGGGGGGGGGGAGGGTTAACAGGAGAAAGTGGGGCCCTGAAAGGGGGAAAGGGTGGGGGGAAAAAAAAGAGAAGAAGGGGGGTGGAGGGAAAAAGAGTGGAGGGAAACAAGAGAGAACTTTTGTGGCCCTGAAAGAGGAAGGGGGGAAAGGGTTAAGGGAGAAACGTGCCCCCAAACAAGGAAAGGGGGGGGTTAAAAAAAAATTTTGGGGGGGGGAAAGGGTGGAAGGGGAAAGGAGGAGAATTTTGGGGAAAAAGGGAAGGGGGAGGGTTACAGAGTAAACAAAAGGGGCCCTTTTAAGGAAAGGATGGGGGTTTACAGAGAAAAATGGTAACCCGCGGGGGAAGAGTGGGGGTTACAGAGAGAACGTGTGGCTTTTGAAGGGGAAGGGTGGAGGGTTACAGAGAAAACGGGGGCCCCTGCAGGGGGAAGGGTTGGGGGTTTTAAAGGGAGAACGTGGGGGCACAAAAGGAAGAGGGGAGGGTTTCCCGAGGAAAAACGTGGGCACGCAAAAAAGGAAGGGTAAAGGGTTACACAGGAACGGGGGGCCCTTTGCAGAGGAAATTTGGAAAGGGTTACAGAGAGAACGTGAAAAACCCTGGGAGGAAGAGTGGGGGGTTAAAAAAGAGAATGGGGGCTAAGCAAAAGGAAGAGGGGGAGGGTTAAAAAGGGGGGAACTTTGGGGGTCTGCAGGGGAAGGTGGGGGGGTTTAAAGAGAGAACGGTGGCCCCTGCAGAGGAAGGTTGGGGGTTTAAACAGGGAAAGAACGTGGGGGCCCTCCCAGAGGAAGAGTGGAGGGTTACAAGAGAACGTTGGGGGCCCGGGCAGAGGAAGGGGGGAGGGTTAAAAAGAAAAGAAGTGGGGCCCTGCGGGGGTTGGAAAGTAGAGGGTTATAAGAAAAAGTTGGCCCTCAGGGGAAAAGAGTGGAGGGTTACAGAGATTTAGTTGGCCCCGCGGGAGGAAGGGTGGAGGGTTACGGGAGGAACGGTTGGTTCGCAGGGGAAAGAGGGGGGCCCGGTTACAGAGAGAACGTGTACCCCGGGGGAAAAAAAAGAGGAAGGGAAAAGGGGTTTTGAAAGAGGGGAACGTGGGCCCTGCAGAGGAAGATTTTGGGGTTTGTAGAGAGAACTGTGGCCCCAAGGTGGGGTTTGGGGGGTTTATAGAGAGAACGTGTGGCCCTCCCCAGGGGGAAGGGAGTGGGGTTTAACATTAGAACGTTTTGGCCCGCAGGGGAAAGGGTGGGGGGTTTTAAGAGGGAACGTTTTCCCCATGCAAAAGGAAGAGTGGGGGGGTTTACAGAGAGAACGTGGGGCCCCTTAAAAGGAAGGTGGGGGTTTACAGGGGAGAAGGGTGGCCCTCAGGGGAAGGGTGGGGGGTTTTACAGAGAAAAACGTGGGGGGCCCCTGCAGGGGAAAGGGTGGGGGGAAACAAAAAGAGAACGTGGGGCTCTGAAAGGGGAAGGGCGGGGGGGGTTAAACAGAGAAAAACGTGGGGCCCTGCAAGGGGGGATCTGGGGGGTTTACAGGGGGGAACGCGGGGGCCCGGAAAAAGGGGAAAGGGTTTGGAGGGTTACAGAGAGCCCTTTGGGGCCCCTGCGGGAAGAGTGGGGGGTTCAGAGAGAAGGGTGTGGCCCTGCAAGGAAGAGTGGGGGGGTTTACATAGAGAGCGTTTTGGCCCCTGCAGGGGAAGGGGGGAAAAGGGGTAAAACAGGAAAAGGGTGTAGCCCTGCAGAGGAAAAAGTGGGGGGGTTTTACGGGAGAAAAAGTTTTCCCACTGCAAGAAAGGGTGGGGGTTAGAGAGAGAACGGGGGGCCCTGAGAGGAAGGGTGGAGGGTTATAAGAAAAACGTGGGGCCCTGCAGGGGAAGGGTGGGGGGGTTTTTAAGGGGAGAACGTGTGGCCCTGCGGGAAAAAGGGGGGGGGTTTTTAGGAAACTTGTGGCCTTTTGCAGGGGGAAGGGTGGAGGGTGGCGGGGGTTGAAAAAATTTTTTTTTCCCTGCAGAGGAAGGGTGGGGGGGTGGCAGGGTGAGAAAAACTTGTTGCCCGGGCAGGGGGAAAAGGGGGGGGAAAGAAAGGGGTAGCATCACAGTGGTGGGGGGCCTTTTAGGGGTTAGCACTGCGGGGGGTGTGATTGATTTACTTAAATATAGAGGTGGTGGGGGGGGAAAGTCCCCCGGGGGTTTGACAAAAATTGTTTTGGCACCAAAAGGGGTGGTGGTTAATTTAAAGGGCATCACTGCGGTTACTGATTTACTGAGGTGGGGACATAGGGGAAAGGGTTTTCAAACTCCCGGGCAGGGACAGTTGACACCTAAAGGGGTTTAAGATAGCCCTGTGCAGGGGAATAAAAATTAAGATGAATACTTTTTTTTCTACCCTTTTAAACCGGCATGTGTGTTTTTTTAAAAAATATATTATATATATTTTAAATAAAAATTTTTATTTTTTTATATATATAAAATATTTTTAAAATTATAAATATATATTTTAATATATATTTTTTATAAAGGTTTTATATGGGCAAGTCGACCGTCTCCCACCGGGGCAGGGTGCCCCAAACAGAAAGAAAATCCCCAAAAAGAAATTACTTTCATCATCATTCAACACTTTCATCTCACTCACACATAATCAATGTTCTTTGCAGAGGTGCTCAGAACACATCAGTTTAGAAGCATATACGTATAAAGATACACAACATATCCCTCCAAACTTCCAATATCCCAAACCCCTCCTTTAAAGTGCAGGCATTGTGCTTCCCATTTCCAGGACTCAAGTCCTGCTATATAAAATAACCGGTGTCCCTGAATCCTTCACTAAATATTACCCTGCTCACACTCCAACAGATCGGCAGGTCCCAAATATCATTTGTCTCCATTCACTTCTATCTAACACGCTCACGCATGCTTGCTGGAAGTCCAAGCCCCTCGCCCACAAAACCTTCTTTACCCCATCCCTCCAACCTTTTTGAGGACGATCCCAACCCCTACAGATTTATACAATCTCCATGTCATTCTACTTTGATCCATTCTCTCTAAATGACCAAACCACCTCAACAACCCCTCTTCAGCCCTCTAATACTTTTATTAACTCCACACCTTCTCCTAATTTCCACACCCCCGAAATTTTCTGCATAATATTTACACCACACATTGCCCTTAGACAGGACATCTCCACTGCCTCCAACCACCTCCTCGCTGCAGCATTTACCACTCAAGCTTCTCACCCATATAAGAGTGTTGGTACTACTATACTTTCATACATTCCCTTCTTTGCCTCAATAGATAATGTTTTTTGTCTCCACATATACCTCAACGTACCACTCACCTTTTTTTCTTCATCAATTCTATGGTTAACCTCATCCTTCATAAATCCATCCGCTGATGCGTCAACTCCCTAATATCTGAAAACATTCACTTCTTCCATACTCCTCCACTTCAATTTGATATCCAGTTTTTCTTTATCTAAATCACTTAATACCCTCGTCACCTCACACTTTTCTATGTTTACGGCACACGGAATAGGAGGAGAAACTTTTCCCTGGGTAGAGGCATGGCTGACAAATAAGCAGCAGAGAGTTTGCATAAATGGGGAGAAATCAGAATGGGGGCACGTCACAAGCGGTGTTCCTCAGGGGTCAGTGTTGGGCCTGTTGTTGTTCACAATTTACATAAACGACATAGATGATTGAATAAATAGCGACATAAGCAAATTTGCTGATGACACCAAAATAGGCCGTCCAATTCATTTTAATGAAGACACTAGAGCACTCCAGGATGATTTGAATAGACTGATGCAATGGTCGGAGAAGTGGCAGATGCAGTTTAATATTGACAAACCCAAAGTTCTAAATGTTGGACAAGTAAATAACCATGCCACATATAAACTAAATAATGTAGATCTTAATACTACTGATTGCAAAAAGGATTAGAGTTTGGTTAGCTATCTAAAACCAAGGCAACAGTGCATAAGTGTTCGCAATAAAGCTAACAGAATTCTTGGCTTCATATCTTGAAGTATAAATAATAGAAGTCCTCAGGTTGTTCTTCAACTCTATACATCCTTGATTACAACCTAGGATTTCAAGCCTGTTTATCCCAGTGTAATGGGAGCAAAAACACGCAGGAAAAGTTTAGACTTATATTATCCTTCACCAATTTAAACAGCAATATGTACACTATTTCATAAGCAAGTATAGTAGAAAAACGGCCGGTAACTAATGAGAAATAGAAGCCACAAGATAGCAACCGTGCTCAACCAGCTCTAGAATGGAATGACAAGGGCAGACAGGAGAGCGGTATCCACTAACCTCTGCGATTGCCAATCCCAACTTCTTATTGGCTAGATACTGGTCACTATTGAACGATTGGGCCCCATCACAACATCTAGCAACCTGGTTACTGGTTGGGGAGATAGCCTGTAAATGAGGGTTGTGTCCATGCGCCGAATAAAGGTTACGTACCTTTGCATGCACACTTGGTTATGGCTTCTTTAGATTATGCTGCTCATTCTGGTCACCGTATTACAGAATGGATATAAATGCTCTGGAAACGTACAGAGGAGGATGACAAAGATGATCCCATGTATCAGAAATCTTCCCTATGAGGATAGACTAAGGGCCCTGAATCTGCACTCTCTCGAAAGGCGTAGAATTAGGGGGATATGATCGAGGTGTATAAATGGAAAACAGGAATAAATAAAGGGGATGTAAATAGCGTGCTGAAAATTTCCAGCCAAGACAGGATTCGCAGCAATGGTTTCAAGTTGGAAAAATTCAGATTCAGGAAGGATATAGGAAAGCACTGGTTTGGTAATAGGGTTGTGGATGAGTGGAACAAACTCCCGAGTACAGTTATAGAGGCTAAAACGTTGTATAGTTTTAAAAATGTTGGATAAATACATGAGTGGGTGTGGGTGGGTGTGAGTTGGACCTGACTAGCTTGTGCTGCTGGGTCTGTTGCCGGGGGGAGGGTAATTGGGCTAATCCGGGGGGGGGAGGGCATGGTCCTGCTCCGCATGGGTCAGTAGGCCTGTTGCAGTGTTCCTTCATTATTATGTTCTTATGTTCTTATAATTTAATTCCACTCCTCTCCCGAACACCCTAGCATATACTTCTTTTACAACCCCATTTATAAATATATTAAATAACCATGGTGACATTACACATCCCTGTCTAAGACCTACTTTTACCGGGAAGTATTCTCCCTCTCTTCTACACACCCTAACATGAGCCTCACTATCCTCATAAAAACTCTTTACAACATTTAGTAACTTACCACATATTCTATATACTTGCAACATCTGCCACATTGCTCCTCTATCCACTCTATCATATGCCTTTTCTAAATCCACAAATGCAATAAAAACTTCACTACCTTTATCTAAATACTGTTCACATATATGCTTCAATGTAAACACTTGATCAACACATCCCCTACCCACTCTGAAACCTCCTTGCTCATCCGCAATCCTACATTCTGTCTTACCTCTAATTCTTTCAATTATAACCCTACCATACACTTTTCCTGGTATACTCAGTAAACTTATTCCTTTATATTTTTTTACAATCCCTTTTATCCCCCTTCCCTTTATATAAAGGGATTATACATGCTCTCTGCCAATCCCTAGGTACCTTCCCCTCCTTCATACATTTATTAAACAAAAGTACCAACCCCTCCAACACTATATCCCCCACTGCTTTTAACATTTCTGTCATGATCCCGTCAGTTCCAGCTGCTTTACCCCCTTTCATTCTACATAATGCCTCACGTACCTCCCCCACACTCACATCCTGTTCTTCTTCACTCCTAAAAGATGGTATACCTCCCTGGCCAGTGCTTGAAATTATCGCCTCCCTTTCTTCGCTGATATTTAGAAGTTCCTCAAAATATTCTCGCCATCTTCCCAATACCTCCATCTCCCTATCTACTAACTCCTCTACTCTGTTTCTAACTGACAAATCCATTAGTTCCCCAGGCTATCTTAAGTTGTTTATCCCCTTTTACACTCTCAGCACTCTCTTCACGTTTCTTTTACTCTCCATATATATATATTATATATATATATATATATATATATATATATATATATATATATATATATATATAATATATATATATGGAAGTTAGGAGGAGGTGCGGGATTACCAAAACTGTTGTCCAGAGGGCTGAGGAAGGTTGTTGAGGTGGTTCGGACATGTGAGAGAATGGAGCGAAACAGAATAACTTCAAGAGTGTATCAGTCTGTAGTGGAAGGAAGGCGGGTAGGGGTCGGCCTAGGAAAGGTTGGAGGGAGGGGGTAAAGGAGGTTTTGTGTGCGAGGGGCTCTTGGCTTCCAGCAGGCATGCGTGAGCGTGTTTGATAGGAGTGAATGGAGACAAATGGTTTTTAATACTTGACGTGCTGTTGGAGTGTGAGCAAAGTAACATTTATGAAGGGATTCAGGGAAACCGGCAGGCCGGACTTGAGTCCTGGAGATGGGAAGTACAGTGCCTGCACTCTGAAGGAGGGGTGTTAATGTTGCAGTTTAAAAAACTGTAGTGTAAAGCACCCTTCTGGCAAGACAGTGATGGAGTGAATGATGGTGAAAGTTTTTCTTTTTCGGGCCACCCTGCCTTGGTGGGAATCGGCCAGTGAGATAATGAAAAAAAAAAAAAAAAATATATAATATATATATAATATATATATATATATATATAATATATATATATATATATATATATATATATATATTATTGTTATGTAAACATTTACAATACAAACTTGGAACTCCTTGATGTGAGTATTTTCTAGACATGTCTTCTGTAACATTACTCTCTACTGATGGATATAAATATTTTCTTATTTTTATGAGAATTCGTTTAGTGTGTATGATGCTGGCATGAAGGGAAGGAAGATAAATGCTGGCATGAAGGGAAGGAAGATAAATGCTGGCATGAAGGGAAGGAAGATAAATGCTGGCATGAAGTGAAGGAAGATAAATGCTGGCATGAAGGGAAGGAAGATAAATGCTGGCATGAAGGGAAGGAAGATAAATGAAGGAGAGGAAGAGGAGGAATTGTGTCTGAGGAACTCTGGAGTGCTAAGACACTGTATTATTAATGGACCCATCGATAGTTTGAGATGGTTAATGTGAAATAGATGGATAAATTGGAAATGTGATGGGAAGGAAATAGATGAGAGCAAGTTATAACAGAAATAAAAGGAAATAAGTATTATACTGTCCTATATTAGTGGCTACATTGATGGGTCACGTTAGGTACGTTAGGTCGTTAGGTACACATACTCACATAACTTGAAATTGATGCCAGATTGATGTAAGTAAAATAAAGATTACGGTTAAGGAGACTTGTGTAAGAAGAGAGGGATTAAGGAAGGCAGAGAAAG
This sequence comes from Cherax quadricarinatus, assembly GCF_026875155.1. Classification (NCBI taxonomy): domain Eukaryota; kingdom Metazoa; phylum Arthropoda; class Malacostraca; order Decapoda; family Parastacidae; genus Cherax; species Cherax quadricarinatus. Next base: position 307,806 of record NC_069466.1, on the reverse strand, counting down.
TCCAAAGAAAAGAAAGATACATCTAGTGGTGTGAGGAAGGAGAATCGAACGGAAAGGAGAGAAAGAACATGAAAAGTTTGTGAGAAATAGTGACGGTGAACGTTCATAAGGTGATGTAAAAAGAAATGGAAAAATAAGAAAAGAAGAAGTAATGAGAGGGAGGGAGAAGCATGGAACAAAAGATGCAATTTTATTTATACCGAACACTCAGCTACTGAAAAAAATATGAGGGTTGAGGCAGAAGATAAGTAAACGCTGTATATATTACTTTCTTCCTGCTGACGACGGCTTCCTCCATTTTTCATTCTCCCTTTGATGATAAGACTGGTGAAGCGTATTAATGATAACTAAGAGCGGGCCAGCAGGCTCTTGGTCCGGGGGAGGGAAGGTATACCTGGGAGGAAATGACAGGGAGAAGAAGAGATGGAACGTAGGGTGAGATGATGAAGGAACGACAGATGAAGAGAACGAACTTGTCCAAGAAGGAATAGGAAATAATTTGAGGCTGGGAGAGAGAAGAGCAAAGTGTCTTTATTTACAACATGTTGGAGTCAGCACAGACCTGGTGTCTTATTCTACGTCATAATACACTGGTAGAGGGCGGCAAGAAGAGATGAAAAAACTTAGGGAGAGATCGAGAAAGCGAAGGGAGTCAAGGAAAGAGGGTGAGGAAAGGGGGGAGGATTTAGAAA
>NC_069466.1:289433-306614 GCF_026875155.1 Cherax quadricarinatus | reverse complement strand
GAGCTTCAAAGGAGACTGAAATAATGCAACACAGATTGCAAGCTTCCGCTGGATGTTGATCAGGTTGCACTCAATGATACAAGGAACACACACAGTGCAAGCTTCCACGGGGTGTTGTTGAAGGTGCTAATAATGGAAGAAGCAACACTACTCGTGTACAGGGAACTGCCTTGATGCAACACACAACGTTGACAGAATCACTACTTGCTGTGTTGCAATACCTAGTTCAGGTGTCCCTTGTGTTATGTTGTTACATCTGAACAACTATACCAACAGTTTACAGGTAACCTGTAACAAAGACTTTTGATCAAGACAGTGGAACTTCCTCTGTGTAACAAACTAGTTGATGCCTAAGAGTTGGGCACTAACTTGTCTTTAAGATACAGAATAAATATATTTCTCTTTTACTCACTCCAGCAGCACGATATAATTTTGAAATAATTGGAGATATCTTTAAATCTATTGATTATCTCTGACTCAACATATGCGCCTGATGCACTTCCAGTAGTGTACCCCGCCCATCTAAGATACTACCATCAGCTGCTGCTCCTCATCACTGGCTTCAGCATTCCAAGTAAGTTGGCATTTGCTTGAGGGACAGATCACCTCAAATTTCCTCTCCATCTCTGTATAGGAAGAAAGAAGTCATTGGCCGTCAGATCTTCTCTTATTCATAAATGATGACATTATCCACCTATTAATAATTATTAATCTACGTGGTATAAGGGAGTAGGTAGAAGTAAGAATATTAAATAGGATAGGGAAGGGAATATACGGTAATGAAGAGAAAACAGAGATGTTAATGATGAGGAAGAGAGCAAGGGAAGAAAGAAGAGACGAACGAATAAGGACGGTAAGACACGAGAGTAAAAAATATCGTAACATATTTTCCGGAAGACCATTAGAGAGTAAAAGACCTGGTCAAAAAAAAATTCTTTTTCATCAGCTTCGTCGCTCCCTTTAAAAAAAGCAGTTTGTTAGTTCTGGGAAAAGGTATAGGTTTTTAATTTCCTACATGAATTATTCGCTCTCTCTCTCTCTCTCTCTCTCTCTCTCTCTCTCTCTCTCTCTCTCTCTCTCTCTCTCTCTCTCTCTCTCTCTCTCTCTCTCTCTCTCTCTCTCTCTCTCTCTCTCTCTCTCTCTCTCTCTCTCTCTCTCTCTCTCTCTCTCTCTCTCTCTCTCTCTCTCCTCTCTCTCTCTCTCTCTCTCTCCTCTCTCTCGTCTCCTTCTCCTCTCTCCTTCATCTCTCTCTCTCTCTTCTCTCCCTCTCTGTTTAACTCCTTCCCCCTCTCCCTTCCAACAGAGAGGAGGGTGTTGAGACAATCAAGGTCTTCTTCTTCCTCTCTTTGTCCCGTCCCCTCCCACCTCTATATATATATAAACTGGCTTCCTACCTCAGCTCTTCAGTGTGACACAATACATGGGCCAAGACAGACCCAAGTATCGTTATGAGTGTCTTGTTCCTATTTGCGCATTATTTATATATTATGTAATGAATATACACAAGTTCTGGGTTATATAAAGAAGATTCGTTTATAATTAATATAATTTGTGAGGATTTTAAACTATAACTGACATATCTCTCAAAAAAATGTAGGTGACTTGACAAAATCTTCACTACAACCCCACACTCAGAGTCGTATAGCACATCATATTTCACCTTTGTAAGTCTACTTGGAGTATATCTAGTCACAGCGCCCCCGCGGCCCTGTGACTAGGCTTCATGGTGGATCAGGGCCTGATCAACCAGGCTGTTACTGCTGACCGCACGCAAACTGACGTACGAACCACAGCCCGGATGGTCAGGTACTGACTTTAGGTGCTTGTCCAGTGCCTTCTTGAAGACATCCAGGGGTTTATTGGTAATATCCCTTATGTATGTTGGGAGGCAGTTGAACAGTCTTGGGCCCCGGGCACTTGTGTTGTCTCTTATCGTGCTAGTGACACCCCTGCTTTGCACTGGGGGGATGTTGCATCTCCTGCAGAGTCATTTGCTTTCATAGGGAGTGATTTTCGTGTGTTAGTTTGACACTAATCCTTCTAGGATTTTCCAAGTGTATATAATCATGTATCTCTCCCGCCTGCGTTCCAGGGAGTACAGGTTCAGGAACTTTAACCATTCCTAGTAATTAGGTGTTTTATCTCCGTTATGTGCGCCGTGAAGGTTCTCTGTACATTTTCTAGGTCAGCAATTTCACCTGCCTTGAAAGGTGGTGTTCGTGTGCAGCAATATTCCAGCCTAGATAGAACAAGCGACCTGAAGAGTGTCATCATGGGCTTGGCCTCCCTAGTTTTGAAGGTTCTCATTATCTATCTGTAATTTTTCTAGCAGATGCGATTAATACAGTGTTGTGGTCTTTCAAAGCGAGATCCTCTGACATTATCACTCCCAGGTCTTTTACATTAGTTTTCACTCTATTATGTGGGTGGAATTTGTTTTTTATTGCGATATAGTTTTAATTTCCTCACGCTTTCCATATCGGAGTAATTGAACTTCATATTGTTTTCTGCAGCCCATTTAAAGATTTGGTTGATGTCCGCCTGGAGCCTTGCAGTGTCTTCAGTGGAAGACACTATCAGGCAAATTCGGGTGTCATCTGCAAAGGAAGACACGGTGCTGTGGCTGACATCCTTATCTATGTCAGATGAGGAAGAGGAACAGGATGGGAGCGAGTACTGTGCCTTTGTGTTCTATTTGTTAGGAAATTATAGATCCATCTACCAACTTTCCTGTTATTCCATTATCACGGTTTTTGTGCGCTATTACATCATGGTCACACTTGTCAAAGGTTTTTCCACAGTCTGTGTATACTACATCTGCGTTTTGTTTGTCTTCTAGTGCATCCAGGACCTTGTCATAGTGATCCAGTAGTTGGGACATACAGGAGCGACCTGTTCTAAACACATGTTGTCCTGGGTTGTGTAACTGATGGGTGTTCGTGAATGGCATACAATACCGACTAGACGAGTTGCCATCCAATAGTTTTATGAGTACTATTTCAAGGACTTAATTGAAAGACAGGAGAACTATATACGTAAGATGAGGTAATCAGTCCCTCAGCCGTGGAGTTGATGTGCTCTTCACGCCAGATGTTGTACATATGTTTAATTTTAACTGATGGGTGTCAAGATGAGTAGCGATCTTGCTTCTTAGAAACCTTTCTAAGATTTTTATGATATTGGATGTCAGTGCTATAAACCCAATGAAAAGTAGGGGCGTCATTGGTACACTAAGAGAAAACACAATAGGTGTCTGGGGCTCAAGACTGTTCAACAGCCCCTCACCAGGCATAAGGAGAATTACCAATAGGCCCCTGGTTGTCTTCCAGAAGGAGCTGGACAAATACTTAAAGTCGTTGTCAGATTAGCCGGGGTGTTGTTCGTATGTTGGACTACGTGCTGCGAACAGTAATAGCCTGCTTGATGAGGCCCTGATCCACCGGGAGGCCTGGTCGTGAACAGGGCCGCGGGGGCACTGATCCCCGGAATACCCTCCAGGTAGACTCCAGGTATTGCTTTACTGCTTTCTTTGTGAAGTGGGGCTATATCTGTTGTTAACAGCAGCTGTGGGATGACCCCTGTGACTATGCTCCCTCTCCATAGAATCTTAACAGCACATGATAGGGGCTTCTTGCAGTTATTGATGAACACGGAGTTCCATGAGTCTGGGCCTGGTGTGGAGTTTGAATCTACCAAATTGTGAGTGTCACTCATAAAAAAATTCAATTAGATCTTTGAGTCATACTGGGATTTGAGTAGCTCACTCATTTCCTTGTTGTCAGCTGTGTAGGAACCATCTCGTCTAAGTAGGAGCCCAATACTCGATGTTGTTTTTGACTAAGATTTGGCGCAAGAAGTAATTGGGGCTTCTTTCAATTTCATTTATGACTTATTTGTTCCCTCGTTTCTTGTAAGATTCCTTTAGCTTAAGTTCATTGTTTGCTATTTCTGTTATTCTTTGCCCTCGCCTGCATAGGGAACGCCTATCTCTTTCTAGTTTACATTTTCTCTTCTTTTTCCTTAATGAATATGTCTTGATCATACCTCGAATGTCAGAGTTAATTTGTGAAGGTGCAACCCTCAAAGAGCTTGTGAAGGTGCAACCCTCAAAGAGCTTGTGAAGGGGCAACCCTCAAAGAGCTTGTAAAGGAGCAACCCTCAATGAGCTTGTGATGGTGCAACCCTCAAGGAGCTTGTGAAGGGGCAACCCTCAAAGAGCTTGTGAAGGGGCAACCCTCAAAGAGCTTGTGAAGATGCAACCCTCAAAGAGCTTGTGAAGGTGCAACCCTCAAAGAGCTTGTGAAGGTGCAACCCTCAAAGACCTTGTGAAGGTGCAACCCTCAAAGAGCTTGTGAAGGTGCAACCCTCAAAGAGCTTGTGAAGGTGCAACCCTCAAAGAGCTTGTGAAGGTGGAAACATAAACACATATGCAGTTTAATGTGATCCTTTATTGACAACGTTTAGCCCACACAGTGGGCTTTTTCAAGTCACACACAGATCTACCTGGGGTGGAAGGTACGGGAGTATTTATAGTCAGGTTCAGAATGTTGAGGTCAGGTAGCGAATGCTGCATCTGATGATCTACCGGGTGGGGTTATAGAGTCTTGGGTAGCTTGGCAGGGGTATTGGACAAGTTGTAGACCTTCTGCAGTGTTCTATGTTCTTATGTGGGATAGCGATGAAGAAGTTTCTTGGCGAGTGGTTCAGCTATGTTACAGAAGCCGTTGTTCTGGTTGAAATTGATGGTTATAGAGATAAGCGATGATTCCAGGATTCTTCTTCACACTTGAAGAAGTCGACAACACTCTTCCTTTCCTTGATGTTCTGCTCTGCAAAACTGACCACGAACTTCGTTTTAAAGTCTATCGAAAACCAACCAACGAAAACGATCTTCTCCACTTCTACTCTCACCACGACACCAAAACCAAACGTGGTGTAATTATAGGCTTCTTCCTGCGTGCACTCAGAATCTGCAGCAATGAGTTCCTTGAGGAAGAATGCACTATAATTGAACAAGTATTTTCAAAACTCCACTATCCTCGTCACTTCATCAGAGACTGCAGACGGCGGGCATTAAACATCTTCAACACACCCAGAGAAGACACTGCCGAGAAGAGATACATAGTCCTCCCCACCAACTCTATTGCCAAACATGTTTCCAACATCTTTTCCAATACATCATTCCAAGTATCTACCTCCACAACTACGACCATCAAGGACATCACCAGTAGTAGACAGGACAAGCTTCCATCCTCTGCAGGGGTATACATAATCCCTTGCAATGACTGCAACAAATTATACGTGGGCGAAACATCAAGAGACCTCCAAACACGTATTTCCGAACACCAATACGCAAGCAGGACTGACGATACAAGGAATGCCTGTGTACAACATCGCAATTCACACAACCATTTAATTAACTACAGAACTACAGAAACTCAAGACTTATCGCCACAGAAGACAACACTCAATACCGAAGAATCCTGGAATCATCGCTTATCTCTATAACCAACAATTTCAGCCAGAACAATGGCTTCTATAACATAGCTGAACCACTCGCCAAGAAACTTCTTCATCGCTATCCCACATAGAATATAGAACACTACAGAAGGTCTACTCACAACTTGTCCAATACCCCTGCCAAGCTACCTGTTGCGGCCCCCTACCAAACTAGAGGTTAAATGGTTAACCTGCCGGCCGGCAGTACCACTGGGTACGTCATCAAACCCATTGTGGGGACTGCTGAGCCGGCCTTAGAGCATTAAGTACCTGAACACCTCACGGTACGCATCTAAGCAGTAGGTACCTGAACACCTAATGGTACACATCTACTGGCAGTAGAGAGTATTCTTCTGGCTTCTACTGATTTTAGAAGAAGCGCTCACCGCAGCTCACTGAGTCTGTTGGCCTCAGTTATTTGACGGCCACATTCAGTGAGCTTGCAACATAGTGTGTGCTGTATCGGACCACCTTGTGGTGTGTCAATTGGTCTTGGAGGCGGTAGATAGTACTCACAAGACCATCTTACGGTGTACTTCTACCGGCCTTGGAGAATATTGACAAGACTACCGATGATGTCTGCGGACTCATCGCCTACGCTGGTCAACTGTGGGCCGGAGTCAACTGATGCTGTTTTAGTGTGACATTACATGAAGAAAAGGTTGGAGTGTTACACTGAACTGGGCTAGGACCGTAGTGTGACACTTAGGGAAGTATGATGGAGTGGAACACTGAGATATGCTACAGGACCGTAGTGGAACACTGAGAAGAAAAGGGTGTCGTGTGACACTGAAGATGGCCTGGTTGTAGTGTACATTGAGTAGTATCATGTGACTGGCCTCGACAAAGACGTTATGCGGGTAGTGTGACGCAGAGACAAGGGTGTCAAGTGTGACACGGTTGCGAAAGTGTGTATTACACGGAGAAAAGGATGTCAAGTGACACGGTGGAGAAAGAGCGTCACAACTCGGATAAGTGTCGTGAGAAACGCAGTTGATTGTAATTTATTATTTTAAATGTTACTTAATTTATTATTTTAGCGTAGATATATATATATATATATATATATATATATATATATATATATATATATATATATATATATATATATATATATTATATATATTATTTTAAGATGCTAATAATTTATTATTGTAACATGTATATATATTTTAAATACCTCTAGACCAAAGATTGTTGTTTTATATAATATTAAAGATTAATTTATTTTAATGTTGTATTTATGTATCCCGAACTCTTTATTACAAAATGAGTAATACACCATCTAAAAACACTTTTTTGTAATACTTCCCAAGACTCTGTTGTTAGGTAAGACACATAGGCAACAGTTAGGCAACTTTATTCCGAAACGTTTCGCCTACACAGTAGGCTTCTTCAGTCGAGTACAGAAAGTAGGCAGCCGGTAGATCATCAGATGCAGCACTCTCCACTTGTCCTCAACATTCTGAACCTGACTATAAATACTCCCGTACCTTCCACCCCAGGTAGATCTGTGTGTGACTTGAAAAAGCCCACTGTGTGGGCGAAACGTTGTCAATAAAGGATCACATTAAACTGCATATGTGTTTATGTTTCCATTGTGTCGGTATTTTATACCATTTATTTTCAGCTTGTGAAGGTGCAACCCTCAAAGAGCTTGTGAAGGTGCAACCCTCAAAGAGCTTGTGAAGGTGCAACCCTCAAAGAGCTTGTGAAGGTGCAACCCTCAAAGAGCTTGTGAAGGTGCAACCCTCAAGGAGCTTGATTCTCCTTCTGTTCTTAGTCAGTGGTGACGTGTACTTAGCTCTGTGAAGACCTGTTTGCGCGCTCTCTACGAATTGAAGCAAGATGCCCTCCATCGAGTAACTTGACCAACAGCTTAAGGAAGAATTGAGGATGGCGAAGATAGAGATTCGGCGACTGGCCGAGGAAAACAAGAAGATTCGTAGTAGTCCTCCTGTTTTGAGTCGTCAGGTCAAGAAGGGAAACTGGTCAGTGGCTGGAAAGCAGGGAACAAAGTTGACGATCAAGAAGACGAATGGAAAGGTAGAAACGATGAAGAAGAAAGAGACTGCCGTGGAAACTGTTGTGGAAACATCTAATACATTCTCAGTGCTACCCAACGAATGTGAGTCGACTACTGGGAACATCACGACGAACGACACCAAGGAAGGTAAGAATATTGTTGTTGTTGGGGATAGCCAAGTTAGGTATATGGATAGGGCGTTCTGCTTGAAGGACAGGAGTAGGAGACAGAGGGTTTGCTTTCCTGGGGCTGGGATGGAGGATATTGTTAGCCGTCTGGATGACATCATGAGAGGTAATGGGAGCAATCCTATTATCTGTCTCAGTGCTGGAGGCAACGATGTTGGCAGACGTAGGAGTGAAGACCTGATTAGCAGGTATAGGTCAGCAATAGAAATAATTAGAAGGAAGGGTGGGAACCCTGTCATATGTGGTATTTTGCCAAGGAGAGGAGTTGGAAATGAATGGTTGTCCAGGGCAATTGGTGTCAATTGCTGGCTGGACAAATACTGTAAGGAAAATGCGGTAACATTCATTGACAAATGGGACCTCATCAATGGCAGAAATGACATGTATGCCAGGGATGGGGTTCACTTATCTAGATCTGAGGTGGGAGCACTGGCAACTGCAGTGGAGAGAGCTGTTAGGACTATAAACTAGGAATAGTTAGTGGTATGGGTTTTGGCAGGAAAACAGTGAAGTCCCAGTGTAGTAATATTACGAGTTCTAGGGAAACTAGTAATAAGCAGAACGAGGTGGATATTGAAAAGCCAGTGACACTAATTCACAAGGACAGTAATAGGTTTAGTAGAAAAACAGAAATGAACAGGAAGGGTAAAGAGAAAGGAGAATCTTTCAATGTTTATTATGCTAATTGCCGTAGTGCTAGCAATAAGTTGGACGAGTTGAGATTAGTTGCTAGTGCAGGTAACATTGATGTATTTGCCTTAACTGAGACGTGGTTTAATTAAAAAAGTCGGGACATGCCTGCGGAATATCACATTCAGGGTTTTAAATTGTTCCAAGTAGATAGAAGTATCGGGAAGGGGGGTGGGGTGGCATTGTATGTCCGAGATCGCTTTAACTGTTGCAAAAAAACGGGTATTAAGTCTGAAGTAAAACATACAGAGTCTGTTTGGATAGAATTTTCATAGGGGCATGAAAAACTGATTTTAGGAGTGATATACCGTCCCCCAAACTTAGATAGGGACCAGGGGAGACTACTATGGGAGGAAATTGTAAGGGCCACAAGGTACGATAATGCAGTAATTCTAGGAAACTTTAACTTTAGTCATATTGATTGGAATTTCTTGACTGGGAATTTAGAATCATACGTCTTCTTAGAAGTAGTTCAGGATTGTTTTTTGAAGCAGTTTGTGACAGAACCTACAAGGGGTAATAACCTGCTTGACTTAGTTCTGGCAAACAATGAATCCCTTGTTAATAATTTAGAAATTTCAGAGGAATTGGATGCTAGCGACCACAAATCAATTACATTTAGCATTGAATGGAAGTACGATAGTAGCGATAACTCAGTAACAGTCCCAGATTTTCGCTTAGCAGATTACAATGGGCTTAGAGAACACTTTTCATCTGTTGACTGGGGTAACGAAGAGAGCTATCAATATGACATTTTTCTGAACACTATACATGCTGCTCAAAAAACGTTTATCCCATATTAAGAAATTAGATCAAATAGAAATGACCCTAAATGGATGAATAATAGGCTCAAATATCTACTAGGGCATAAGGTCCCCTTAAAAGTAACTATGGACATCTTACTGACAAAGAGAATGAAATGTGCTCGATTTTAAACAATTATTTTCTCTCGGTTTTTACACAGGAAGACACTAATAATATTCCAGTAATTAATTTTTACAGTGGGCCAGAAGATAAATTATGTAACATCACAGTCACTAGTGAGATGGTTGTGAAGCAGATAGACAGACTGAAGCAAAATAAGTCACCGGGTCCTGATGAGGTTTTTTCAAGGGTTCTTAAGGAATGCAAAATGGAACTCTGTGAACCATTAACTAATATTTTTAATTTATCTCTTCAAACAGGTGTAGTGTCTATGTGGAAGATGGCTAATGTAATTCCTATTTTTAAAACAGGGGACAAGTCGTTACCGTCAAATTACCGCCCAATAAGCCTGACCTCAACTGTAGGCAAATTACTAGAGTCAATTATAGCTGAGATTATAAGAAGCCATCTCGATAAGCATAGCTTGATTAATGATACTCAGCATGGATTCACAAGAGGCCGGTCTTGTCTAACTAATTTATTAACTTTCTTCAGTAAAGCTTTTGAGGCTGTTGACCACGATAAAGAATTTGATATTATTTACTTAGATTTTAGTAAGGCATTTGATAGAGTTCCGCACCAAAGACTGTTGAAGAAAGTAGCAGCTCATGGCATTGGGGGAAAAGTGCTCTCGTGGATCGAGTCATGGCTCACTGACAGGAAGCAGAGAGTGTCCACAAATGGGGTTAAATCCGAGTGGGGATCTGTAACAAGTGGCGTTCCACAGGGATCAGTCTTGAGGCCGTTGTTGTTTATAATAACATGTTGGCTCAGAGAACCGACATGTTGTTGAATTAGACACATGTGCAACTATTGGGTATCTTTGTTGAGGAAACGTTTCGCCACACAGTGGCTTCATCAGTCCATACAATCTACAATCCTGTCAGACACTGCAACTTCTTTGGATCTTAATACTTGGGAATTCTTCGCTTGCCTAATTCTTGGGCACGACCTACTTCCACATTGAACAAATATGACACTACCTATGCCTGCTGCACCTCTCCTGCCATACGGTTTATAAGCTGCTTCTCCGCTCATCTGCCGTATTCTACTCAAGATTGATGGACTGACCACATCGACTCAAGGCTGAGGGACTGATTACCTCATTCTCCTGCTGTTCTTCAAGATTCTCCTTTGTATGGACTGATGAAGCCACTGTGTGGCGAAACGTTTCCTCAATAAAGATACTCAAGAGTTGCACATGTGTCTAATTCAACATAGCGTGATGAGGTCACCGATGGACGTGACGTTCAGCACCAGACTATTACAATGTTTTATGATGGTGCACAGTTAGTGGCGTAGTTAATAGAGTCAGCTGCCGGCCGTAGTAGTCAACCGGAAATCGGCAACGGAGTATAGAAGTACAAGGACAAGTACTTTATGTTGCCCAAAGAGTAGCTCTGTCCTCGTGGTATCAAGAAATAGTTCTCAAATAGCAGCTGTGTCCTCGTGGTATCAAGAAATAGTTCTCAAATAGCAGCTGTGTCCTCGTGGTGCCAGGAAATAGTTCTCAAATAGCAGCTGTGTCCTCGTGGTATCAAGAAACAGTTCTCAAATAGCAGCTGTGTCCTCGTGGTATCAAGAAATAGTTCTCAAATAAGGGAGTTGACCCGCCCAGAAGTGGTGTAACAGCAGAGTTTCTCGTGATGATGCTGGAATGTACATCCAAAGGTGAAGGAACAACCGAGTTCCCAAGATGAGACCTTTGTCAAGATGGTGGATCAACAAAGCAGAGTTCTCATAAAGTAGTAGACAGATAGACCAAATGTGAAGGAACGAAGTAGTAGACAGATAGACCAAATGTGAAGGAACAAAGTAGTAGACAGATAGACCAAAGGTGAAGGAACGAAGCAGTAGACAGATAGACTAAAGGTGAAGGAACAAAGTAGTAGACAGATAGACCAAAGGTGAAGGAACGAAGCAGTAGACAGATAGACTAAAGGTGAAGGAACGAAGTAGTAGACAGATAGACTAAAGGTGAAGGAACGAAGTAGTAGACAGATAGACCAAATGTGAAGGAACGAAGTAGTAGACAGATAGACCAAATGTGAAGGAACGAAGTAGTAGACAGATAGACCAAATGTGAAGGAACGAAGTAGTAGACAGATAGACTAAAGGTGAAGGAACAAAGTAGTAGACAGATAGACCAAAGGTGAAGGAACAACAGAGTTCCCAGGATTACAGAATATTGTTTGTGACTTATGATTTGATCAACGCTGGTCTTCTCACCTTGCATCTGGTGACTTGATGAGAACTGGAAGACAAGTGACGCTAATCAGTCCGGAAGTGTCCCATGTTACCTCTCACCTGCGAGGGGTGACTGGGGAGGAGGGAGAGGTAACTGCTTACATACTGTTCTCTAAGCAGTCATACTACCAGTCATACTTCCTCCACCAGTCATTCAGTCTTCCACTCTTATTTAAATTTTTTCCTGACAAACACCAAAGCTCTTCTTGCCGAATAAAACAAGCGAAAATTTGTATATATATTAATTTCACAAAAATTCATTCTAAACACACTCTGTATTCTTGTTAAGAAATGTTTTCACCTTTAAGATTGTGATCAATATTCTGGACTACAAAACCGTCAAGGTTATAGATACCAGAACTGATATTTGAAATATGTTGTGCAACATGAATCGTCAAATTGTTGATTTACGGGGAAGTAATTCTTTTCCAATATTTCAATCTACATAACTCACGAAATCGTAATGACACGATTGCAAATAAACCATATCACGGGCGGGGTTAGAACCCGCGATCAGCCCAGTGGCTAACGAGAAGGTCTGAAGTTTTGAGATTCTCTGATCGCGGGTTCTAACCCCGCCCGTGGTATGGTTTTTCAATATACATCCTTCTCATTTATGAACAAAAGACTGAATCCACGGCCCACTAAATTTTTTTCTCGTGTTATAAACGAACTCTTCATATATTATGGTGTCTGCTACATTAAATATGGGGAAGAAATTTAAGATGATAGAAACATAGGTAATTGTAAAATGTAGATGAATGGTCCAGAGAACCGACAACTTGATCAATTAGACACATGTGCTACACTTGGGTATCTTTATTTAGGAAACGTTTCGCCACACAGTGAATTCATCAGTCCATACAAAGGAGAATGGTGAAGAACAGGAGGATGTTAGGTAAGACACATATGCAACAGTTAGGTATCTTTATTATGAAACGTTTCGCCTACACATAAGAAGAAGAAGAACATAAGAACGAAGGAACACTGCAGAAGGCCTACTAGCCCATGCGAGGCAGGTCCAAGTCTCCTACCGGCTTAAGCCAATGCACCAACCTAGTCAGGTCAGGTCACATTGACTTAAGGGAGGAACACGGCAACCGACCTGGTAGCACAAGCTATCAGGTCTAACTCACACCCACCCACATCTACTCATGTATTTATCCAACCTATTTTTAAAGCTACACAACGTTCTGGCCTCTATAACGGTACTTGGGAGTTTGTTCCACTCATCCACAACTCTATTACCAAACCAGTACTTTCCTATATCCTTCCTGAATCTGAATTTTTCCAACTTAAAAACATTGCTGCGAGTCCTGTCTAGGCTAGATATTTTCAGCACACTATTTACATCCCCTTTATTTATTCCTGTCTTCCATTTATACACCTCAATCATATCCCCCCTAATTCTACGTCTTTCTAGAGAGTGCAGATTCAGGGTCCTCAGTCTATCCTCATAGGGAAGGTTTCTGATACATGGGATCAACTTTGTCATCCTCCTTTGTACATTTTCCAGAGAATTTATATCCATTCTGTAATACGGTGACCAAAACTGTGCAGCATAATCTAAATGAGGCCTAACCAAGGATGTATAGAGTTGAAGAACAACCTGAGGACTCCTATTATTTATGCTTCTTGATATGAAGCCAAGGATTCTATTAGCTTTATTGCGAACACTTATGCACTGTTGTCTTGGTTTCAGATTACTGCTAACCAGAACTCCTAAATCTTTTTCGCAATCCGTAATATTAAGATCTACATTATTTAGTTTATATGTGGCATGGTTATTGTCCTGTCCAACATTTAGAACTTTGCATTTGTCTATATTAAACTTCATCTGCCACTTCTCCGACCACTGCATCAGTCTATTCAAATCTTCCTGGAGTGCTCGAATGTCCTCGTCAGAATGAATTCGACGGCCTATTTTGGTGTCATCGGCAAACTTGCCGATGTCGCTCTTTATGCCCTCATCTATGTCGTTTATGTAGATTGTGAACAACAGGGGGCCCAACACTGACCCCTGTGGAACACCACTCGTGACGCTTCCCAACTCTGATTTCTCCCCATTTATGCAAACTCTCTGCTGCCTATTTGTCAACCATGCCTCTATCCAGGAAAAAAATTTCTCCTCCTATTCCATGTGCTTTAATTTTCCTCAATAGTCTCTGATGTGGGACCTGTCAAAAGCCTTACTGAAGTCCATATACACAATATCATATTCATTACCATGATCTACCTCCTCAATACCTTAGTGAAAAAAGTTAATAAATTCGTAAGGCAGGAAACGCCCTTTGTAAAACCATGCTGAGATTCGTTGATTAATTTATGCTTTTCAAGGTGGCTACGAACTGCCTCGGCAATTATTGATTCCATAAATTTTCCCTAGGGAGGTTAGGCTTATTGGTCTATAGTTCGAAGCTAAGGACCTGTCACCTGTTTTGAAAATAGGTATCACATTTGCCATTTTCCACTTATCTGGCACCATGCCAGTTTGTAGTGATATGTTGAAAAGATTAGCCAAAGGTGTGCTAAGCTCCTCTTTACATTCCTTTAGAACCCTTGCATACAGTTCATCAGGGCCTGGCGATTTGTTAGGTTTTAATTTATCTATTTGCCTAAGGACCATGTCACTTGTGACCCTAATAGTGCACAGTTTATTATCGTCCTGTTCTACATAATTTATCATTACTGGAATAACGCTGGTATCCTCCTGTGTAAAAACTGAGAGGAAGTATGTGTTAAAAATTCTACACATTTCCTTATCACTGTCAGTGAGCTGACCCGAGGAACTTTTGAGTGGGCCTATCTTGTCCCTGATCTTACTTCTGTATACCTGAAAGAATCCTTTTGGGTTAGTCTTCGATTCTCTTGCAACTTTAACCTCATAATCTCTTTTTGCTTTTCTAATTCCCTTTTTTATTTCTCTCTTTAACTGAATATATCGATTTCTCAATTGCCCCTCTCCTCTTTTGATTTGCCTATATATGCCTCTCTTTTGACCAATCAGATATTTTAATCTATTGTTCATCCATTTAGGATCATTTTTGTTTGATCTGATTTCCCTATTTGGAACATAATTTGAATGAGCAGCTAGAACTATGCCCTGGAAAGCATCATATCGACAACCATCACCACCTACCTGACCCTTAGTCAGGTCATTCCAGTTCAGCCCACCTAAGTAATTTTTCAGTCCTATGAAATCAGCCAAGCGAAAGTCAGGGACGGAGACTTGATTGCCATTATTAGGGGAATTCCATGATATATTAAAACTGAGTGATTTGTGATCACTTTCCCCAAGCTCATCATTAACCTCAAGATTATTAATTAGTGTTTCCCTACTGGCAAGAACCAAGTCAAGGAGGTTATTTCCCCTAGTTGGCTCTGTCGCAAACTGTTTTAAAAAACAATCCTGGATCGTATCAAGAAAGTCACCTGACTCTAAATTTCCTGTCAAATTGCTCCAGTCAATCTGTCTATTGTTGAAATCTCCCATTAGCACAACATTTTCGTATGTAGAGGCCTTACGAATTTCGTCCCATAGAAGTTTACTGCACTCCCTATCAAGATTTGGGGCCCTGTAAATCACGCCCAAAATTAGTTTTTCTCGGCCCTCGAGAAGCTGTAACCAAACAGATTCAGTGGCTGACGCTTCTAACTTAATATCTTGTCTAACACAACAATTTAAATTGTCTCTGACTTACATCGCTACTCCACCACCTTTCCTGTTGACCCTGTCAGTGTGGAATAATTTATAGCCTTGTATGTGACATTCAGAGGGCATCTCTCTATCTTTCAGATTGAGCCAGGTCTCTGTTATAGCAATAATATCTATGTTTCCTGCACTTGCAATTAATCTTAGCTCATCTATCTTATTTCTTACACTCCTGCTATTAGTAAGTAAACCTTAAGGGAGCTAGTCCCTTGCTGCCCTCTGCTGTCCCCCTTTGTTTGCTGACCTGATCTATTGTCTTTATTTATAACTTCATGCTGAATGCCTTTTATACATTTACTGTTTCCAACCCAAGTGTTGCAACCTGCTTGTTTCCCACACACACCCATACCTCTATCTTCCATCAGTTTAAAATCATAGGCATTTCACCAATGGCCTTCTCAATCGAGTCTGCAAGTGCTACCACCCCAGCCCCAGAGAGATGTACCCCATCCCTTGCATACATATCATGTTTGCCATAAAAGTTGTTCCAGTTATCAATGAATGGACTGCAAGTTCCTTGCAGTATCTGTCTAGCCAGCAATTTACACCAATTGCCCTAGACAACCATTCATTTCCTACTCCCCTTCTAGGCAAGATGCTACATATGATTGGGATCCCTCCCTTAGACTTAATGAAATCTATAGCTGACCTGTACTTATCTAGCAGCTCTTCTCTCCTACCCTTCCCAATATCATTTCCACCAGCACTGAGACAGATAATGGGCTTGTTCCCATTACCTGACATGATATTATCCAGCCTGTTGACAATGTCCCCAACACCAGCTCCAGGGAAGCACACTCTATCTCTCATCTTCTTATTCCTATTACAAAAAGCACGGTCAATATATCTTACCTGAGAGTCACCAACCACAAGAATGCGCTTACCTCCATTAGCAGGGGCAGTAGTACCCTTACCTTCACTGGCCACTGAAGTACATTCATCCTGAAGAACAGAGAAGCGATTTCCTACCTTCAGATCTTCACTTACTCTGATGCGCCTTCCATTACTGTGAACCACTCGCCACTTGTAGCAGGTGCTGGACTGCACCTCACTGCTGGTAGCCGTTGCTACCTCCCCAACTACAGCCTCCTCACAGCGAGAGACAGACTGCACCTCACTGCTAGAAGCCTCATTCCCCACAACTCCAGCCACCTCACACTCTCTCCCAGACCCATTGAGGTGGACCTTCAGCCTCCTAATCTCCTCCTGGAGAAGCAAGACCTCCTCCTTCAACTCTCCAACCTCAATTTTTAAAACACTGCAGAAGCAAGCCATGCTTTGTAACCGTCCACACTAATCCCCAAAGTACTCGGCTTCTTCAGTCGAGTACAGAAAAGATGATAGAAGCAGAAGATACTTGAAGACGATGTAATCAGTCCATCACCCTTAAAGTTTTGAGGTGGTCAGTCCCTCAGTCTGGAGAAGAGCATTGTTCCAAAGTCTGAAACAATATTGTTTCAGACTTTGGAACAATATTGTCTGAAACAATATTGTTTCAGACTTTGGAACAATGCTCTTCTCCAGACTGAGGGACTGACCACCTCAAAACTTTAAGGGTGATGGACTGATTACATCGTCTTCAAGTATCTTCTGCTTCTATCAAATTTTCTGTACTTGACTGAAGAAGCCTACTGTGTAGGCGAAACGTTTCATAATAAAGATACCTAACTGTTGCATATGTGTCTTACCTAACAACTAGGTAGACTGTTCCACTCATCAACTACCCTATTTCCAAACCAATACTTTCCTATGTCCTTTCTAAATCCTCCCTCCCTTCCTCACCCTCATTCCTTGACTCCCTTCGCTTTCTCGATCTCTCCCTAAGTTTTTTCATCTCTTCTTGCCGCCCTCTACCAGTGTATTATGACGTAGATAAGACACCAGGTCTGTGCTGA
>NC_069466.1:267249-288933 GCF_026875155.1 Cherax quadricarinatus | reverse complement strand
AAAAGCAGGCCCTCACCAGGGAGGACTCGTAGCACTCATCAAGGTGTTCACGGATCTTATTGCAACACAATCAACTCCACGGAACAACAGGGGCCCCATTCCGGCAGATGGTCAGTACTCTCCTGAGAGTGTGCTTTCTGACCGAAGAGGAGACAGTGGATGCCATGAATTTGCAGGTTCTCCAGCTCAGGAAACAACAGCGATGGAATAACCTCTGGGCCAAATCACACCCTCAAGGTCCTACAATGGAACATTCGGGGCCTGGGGGGCAAACAGCACCTCTTGCGGGAGGCAGTAATTCGGGATCGGGTTGACATCGTCTTGCTACAAGAAAACTCTGACTTTTCCCGACTATGGCCCAAGACTACCCGTTTTGCGGGGTATTTCGGCACAGGGCCCCGGGCATTCCTGCAGAGGCACAGCTGTATTTGTATCCAATACAATACTCACGAGGTTATAGCCAACCCTGTGGACTGTGGGGGATGTCGAGGTACAGGCCATCCTTGTGCACATACCTGGGGCGCCCATTACCATCTATAACATCTACAAGAACCCAAGACACACCCTCGACATTGCAGAGCTCCTCGCACTAGCACGCACTGAGTGTATTATTGGGGGTGGAGATTTCAAGCACATCACCCTATTCTGCACTCTCACTCAGCAACCAATGCTGCTGGCAGACATATAGCAATGCTCCTACAAGATATTCCAGAGGTAAAGTTGCTAAACAATGGAGACCCCCACACCGTCGGGTGGCTGCCTCGACCTTACCTTCGGGTCAAGACAACTCGCAGCAGGAGCCACATGGGAAACTCATCCTCCCCTTTGGTCAGTGACCACTTTGCAGTGATCACCACCTTCAACATCAACAGGCCTCCCACAGTTTGTGCTGCCTCCTAATGGGACGTAAAGAGGGCCAACTGGAAGGTGTTCCAGGATTATCTTCATAACTGGGGGTCCACATACTCTCTATCTGAAAAACTGTGATACGGCTGAACAGGAGCTAATCACTGTTTCATCCAGGCAGCAGAGTGCTCAATTCCAAAGAAGTCCGCAGGACGCACCACAAAAGAGACTGGTGGTTCTACAACGACGAGGTGCGAGAGCAGAACCACCGCATCAATCTTTTAGGAAGCTATACAGGCGTAAACCCCACGGGCAGAGAACAGGAATACTCTGAGAGCCATTGTGCAGCATGCCCGCAGAATCTCTCTCAGAGTAAAAACTAGAAATGGCTGGAGGTGGTGCTCAACATTCGGGCATCACACCCCCTTATCTGAGATTATGGGGCAAGCTCAACATAGCAACTGGCAAGAGCAAACCGAGGCCACCAGCACACCCGAACCCATCCCAGGAAGCAAGAAACTAGTGGAGCTTTTCACTTCCAGGGGAGCCTCCACTCAGCTCCCACAAAACATCCGGAATATACAGACGGATCTTCTGCCACAGCGCCCGCTAACGATACAAGCTGCATGTGAGTCGGGAAAATGTGACTGATGTAGACCTCACGGACTTGGAATTCCGACGTGCCCTTAAGAAACACAGGTGACACTGCCCCGGCATCGATTGTGTGACGTACTCCATGATTGCACGGGCTGGGCAGAGTGGATGGGAGGCCATACTAACGTCATTAACAAGTCGTGGAGGGCCAGGACACTCCCAGCAGCTTGGAAGAAAGC
Source organism: Cherax quadricarinatus (assembly GCF_026875155.1). NCBI lineage: Eukaryota > Metazoa > Arthropoda > Malacostraca > Decapoda > Parastacidae > Cherax > Cherax quadricarinatus. Next base: position 287,254 of record NC_069466.1, on the reverse strand, counting down.
TACAATCGAAACCAATTCCAAAGCCCAAGGACCCAGGCAGTATGAGACCCATATCGCTGACCAGCTGCTTAGCCAAGACTGCTGAGAGGATGGTGTTAAACCGCCTCCTATGGAAACTTGGACCCTCTCATCATCACATATTTGGCTTCACCAAAGGAGTGGGAACAGCAGATTGCATAACCACTCTACTAAGCCAGATTGCTGATAGCAACAAAAAACCTAGTATCGTCGTCTACCTCGACCTTGAGAAGGCATTTGAGCTGGCCAGCCCCACAGCAATTCTGGCAATACTAGCTCGGAAGGGAATCAAAGGACGCCTCCTGGCCTTGATAGAGTCCTACCTTAGGGGCAGGCAGGCCTGTGTCAGCTTTCAGGGACACTACTCTTCCTTTAAAACCTGGAAAACGGTACGCCACAAGGAGGTGTGCTCAGTCCTACCCTGTTTAACATCCTTATGCAGGAACTTGTGAGCCTTCCCTTTCATAGTGGTACACAGCTCCTCAGCTATGCTGATGATCTTGCACTAGTAGTGAATGGGAAAGGCAATTTAGAACGACAGGCTCAGAGAGCTTTGGACCTAATTACGCAGTCTTGCAAGGAACTAGGCCTCAAGATCTCGGCCGAGAAAACTCTTGCAATGATGTTCAAGGGACCAGATCCTATGAATAGATTACGTATTCAGGATATAGAACTTGAGTGGACAGGCTCCTACCTGTACTTGGAATCTACATTGATAAAAAGCTGACCTTTCAGAAACAGGCCGAGTATGTCAGGTCACGTGCTCTACTCAGACTCAACGCCATGAGAGCCATGACGAGGCACCGTGCAGGGGCAAGCAAAGATGTACTTCGCTTGTTCTATATACAAGCTATACGCTCGCTCATTGACTACAGTGCACTGGCTTTAGCTCATCTCTTCCCGCAGAGCAGGCAAAGGGTGGAGGTCGTACAAAACCAGGCGATAAGAACTATGCTTGGTGCCCCCATCTGGACCAACACAGTATGTCTCAGATCTGAGGCCCGGCTTCCTTCCTTGGCTGACAGAGTAAGATACATAAACGCCTGCAAAGTGGCCACGATTCTGCACCGGCAGCAAGGTACCCCACTAAGGAGACGGATATTAACAACCATGTCACAAGATCCCACACTCTTCACGGACTACTCCTGGATTCGTTCGTTTTGTGCTGCTGGGCGGAAGCTGCTGCCATGTACAGCTGCTCTGTGAGAAGAGTTGTGACCTTCCTGTTGCTGGGTACCATCCACCACCTCCCTGGCGCCCAGATCCAGCCGATGTTTTCATCATGCAGCTGCCCATCTCTAAGTGTCTCTGCAGTCGAGACACCCTCAGCAATCATGCTGAGACAAGCAGGCACTGGCAGAGGGAGGCACATGTGCATGTATTTCACAGATGGTTCTGTCGACCCTGATAGGAAGAGAGCAGCAGCTGGACTGTACCACAATGGTCACACACAAGGCTGGCGACTCCCTGACCACTGCACGATCCTTCAAGCTGAGCTCGGGGGCGATTCAGCAGGCATTGTCACATGCCCTACGACATCGACTCCGACCTGTCATACATGTTGATTCCACCTCTGCAATCAATGCCCTCTCCCATCCTCAACCACAGGAAAAGTTCACCTCATCACATGATTGAGCATAATGACACCCCTTAAAAGTTCAGGGTAATAGTCGACATTGAACTGGATCCCCCCATGCGGGCCCCGGGGGGAAATGAGGGGGCAGAGAGCAGCCAAGGCGCAACAATTCCCAATTTTGGGGATTACTGTCCCAACCAGCCTACGACAGACCAAACGGGGTGGCTCCCCAGAGCCACGAAACTTATGGGGAGGTTTTGGTGTACCCCTTCCCAACAGTGGTCCGAGCACGACTCAGGGGAACCCCCCCCCCCCATATGATAGAAGTGGTCCAGAGCGCAGTGTACCGCCATCCATGGGTTCGTTTTGGGCTTTCCCAAGCCAAGATGTGGTAGAAAAGGCTGGGGAGGAGAGTGCCAGTACTTCAGACGTTGCCCCAGGGGCCCCCAAAACACTATCTTCTAAAGTGCGAAGCTACTAGACACTCCGCGGGCAACTAGGGGTGACGTGTATTAGTCTGTGAAGACCTTTTTTGGTCTTCTGTGAATCTGAACCAGGATCCCCTTTTTGAGCAGCTTTCCCCAGCAGTGGGAAGAACTCAGAGTTGCTAACTGGAGTACCGATTAGGGAGGAGAACAAGGGGTTTCTAGTAATCCTCCTTTTGTGAGTCCCCGGGTTAAGGGGGGGGCTTGGTCGGGGGTCGGGCAACAGGGAACCAAGCTGAGTTTAAAGAAAAACGGGGGAGAGGCAGAAAAAAAGGGAAAAACCAAAGACTGCCGTGGAAAAATTTCCAAACTCATTTGGGTGCACCTGACAAATGTGAGTGTTCTACGGGGAAATGCCACAACGGCCCCAAGGAAGCTTTGGCAACGTGAGTGAACATCCCTAAAACCCCAAAACAAGCCCACAGAACGTCATGACGAATTCTAAAAGTGGTGTAATGCTCCTGGCGAATTTGAGTCGACTACTCGGGCATCACTCGGACGACGCCAAGGAATAAAAACATTGTTGTTTTTGGGGATGTCGATTAGGTACAGGGAAAGGGGGCATTTTTTTGAAGGATAGGAGTAGGAGGAGAGAGGTGTGTTTTCCTGGGGCTGGGATAAAGGATATTGTTAGCCGTCTGGATGACTCTGAGAGGTAAGGGGAGCATCCTATTATCTTTTCGTGCTGGAGGCAACGATTTGGCAGCGAGGAGTGAGGCCTGATTAGCAGGTATAGGTAGCAATAGAGATAATTAGGAAGAAGGGGGGGAAACCCGTCAATGTGGCATTTTGCCAAGGAGAGGAGTTGGAAATGAATGGTTGTCCAGAGCAATTGGTGCAATTGTGGCTGGACAAAAATGTAAGGAAAAGCGGTAACATTCATTGACAAATGGGACCTCTTCTATGGGAGAAATGAATGTATGCCCGGGGGGGTGGGGTTCACTTTCTAGGTTGGGGTGGGAGCAAAAGGCCAATCGTGGGGGGAACTGTTAGGTCTTTAAACTAGGAAAGTTGTGGATGGGTTTTGGGGGGAAAACTGTGAAGTCGCAGGTGTAAATAAGTACTAGGAGAATAGTAATAGCAAAATGAGGAGGTATTGAAAAGCCAGTTCATTAAATTTACAATGACGTAATAGGTTTGTGGAATAACAGAAGGAAAGGAAGGGGAAAGAAAGGAGGTCATTTAAAAATTTTTAACAAAAGTCGCAGTGCGGAATAAGTGGACGAGTTTTAAATAGTTGTATGCAGGGAACAAGATGTATTTGCCAACTGGACGTGGTTTAATTCAAAAAATCGGGGCATCCTGCAGAATTCACATTCAGGGGGTTTTTAAAATTTTTCCCAATAGATAGAAGTATCGGGAAAAGGGGGGTGGGGTGGCATTTTTTTATTCCGAGACCCCTTAACGTTGCATAAAAACGGGATTAAGTTGAAGTAACACTACAGAGTCGTTTGGTAGAATTTTTAGAGGGGGGGTGAAAAAAATTTAATTTTGGTGTGAATACCGTCCCCCAAATTTAGAAGGGACCGGGAGACTACTATGGGAGGAAATTTTTTTGGCCCCAAGGCACGATAATGTGTTTAAATTTTAGGAGACTTTAATTTAGTATATTGATTGGAATTTCTTGACTGGGAATTTAGAATCATACGATTTCTTAGAAGTAGTTCGGATTTTTTTTTTGAAGCAGTTTGTGACGAACCTACAAAGGGGTAATAACCTGTTGACTTTGTTCTGGGAAAAAAATGAATCCCTTGTTAATAATTTTGAAGTTTCAGAGGAACTGGGTGCTAGCGACCACAAACAATTACATATAGAATTGAATGGAAATATGATAGTAGGGGAAATCAGTAAAATCCCGATTTTCGCTTAGCAGATTCGATGGGCTTAGGAGCACTTGCAAACGTTGACGGGGTAACGAAGAGAGCTATCAATATGACAGTTTTTTGAACACAATACATGCTCTCAAAGAACGTTTATCCTTATAAGGAAATTAGATCAAAAAAGAAAGACCAAAATGGGTGAAAATAGGGTGAAATATTACTAGGGCATAAAAAGGAATTTTTAGGCTATCAAAAGAGGGGGAGGGTCATCTTTGAATCAGTATATTGACATTAAAAGGGGGCATTAAAAAAAGGGGAAAAAAAAGAAAGGGGCCAATTTTCAATGCGACCCAAGAAATAAGCTCTGACGTTGAAAGAATTGAGACACTTAGGCAGCATATGGGAATCTTTATTCAGGAAACGTTTCGCCACAACAGTGGCTTCATCACAGGGCCAATACAAAGAGGAGTGCGTAAGGAGAGGAGGAGTATGAGGTTAATCAGTCCCTCACCTTGGAGTAGATGTGTTCATTAAATAAACATCTTGTAAATGTACATCATAGGTGTTGTTAAAGTTCGCCGGTATTTTCCCGGCCCGGGCCCTTCAATGTGCCCGGCATTGGCTCCCTGTCTAGGAGTGGTCTGATACTAAGTCCCCCCCCCCCACCCCACCTCCCCCCCCCCTCCCATGGGAGGAGGCACAACGTACCCCCCTGGTGGTCTGTCATCTGGGAAGTACAAACTCGGCTCTGCACCACCATTGCCCTAGAAGGGCAAAGGCATGGTGTCGATCGTGCTAGCGCTGTGCGTCTCCTGTTTGGAGTGTCGTGGTGTATGGGTGTTCATTTTCATTCATGATTGATTTTCGCAGGTCCTTCTGCCCAGGTCTTCCAGATGGTGACCCGCATGGGCCGCCCCCGGTGGGGGGTGACGATAATCATCTTTCTTCTTTCTTGGCCCTCCTGGTTGAGCTGTCGTCTTCCTTCTATGCTTGCGCCAGACTCCCCAAAGAGAAGCGTCAGTCTGGCAGAGCAGCATTACAGGGTTTGATTGGAGCCACACCCCAGCTTTCGCGGACAGACAAAGTGCTGGTGAATGGACATGGATAGTCGTGCAAGACGAGGGACCGGTCTTCGCAAGGGCCCTATTCTGAAGCAACCTGAATTCCTCTTTGGGTGTACTTGACATCCACAAGGTGTTGGTGTTGGCAGTGAGTAGTCCTGTCCATGTCCTTCAGTGGGGTTGGAGCATTTGGTCGTAGTATAATTGAACTGTTCCGTCCTGGCGTATGATGGAGTTTCTGAAGACAGCATTGTGTTCTATATTAATACTCCTGGTTTTGTAAAGTATAACACCCTTCAGATACGGACGCCGTTTGGTGCAGCAGTTGTCAGGGACAGTGGCACCGTGAGTGCATCCGCAGTGTCTTGTGTTTTATGCTTTCTTTCTGGCTGGTGTGCTGAAAACGGTGAAGGCGAGATTTCCCACTGGTCGTTGCTCTAGCAGTGGATGAAAGCGTAGTGGGACTCGCATTGGTGGGTTTTGCCGACGTCTCAGAGGTCTCTGATTGGTTCCATCTCTGTGTCTTAATGAGGTTGTGACAGCGGTGGAGCAGCGGTGATGCTGGTAATAATTGCAAATTTTAGGATCTCAGTGGAATGTGGATGCAGGGAATGTGCTGTCCAGGCATATTATTTAGTTTGAAAAGTTCATTGATGGTGGTGTTTGGATGGAACCCGCTCAGCTGCCATTCTGTACTTGAGCATACATAATGCAACAAAGAATCTTGGTGTAGGTGGCGAGCAGCAAGGTGCAGGCAGGGAAGTGTGGGAGCAGCTTGCGTGGGCATGTAGTTTCTTGGAGTGCTGCTTGAAGCTTGCGATAGCAGAATATGTGGTTTGCTTGTGGTTTGTTTCTTTTGTTGTTGTTGTGTTCTTGAGTATGTCACTTCTGGTAGGCACCTGGCAGCAAGATATGGTGGTCCATTCGTGCAAGTTCAAGCATTTAGGGTGTGAGCAGTAGTGCAATTCTTCTTGAATCATGACCCCTCACGGCACAGGTGAGCAAACTTCTTGTCCTTGGTAGGGACAATCATTTGTGGTGTGTAAGTATGAGTAAAAATTATAGCACGTGAGATTTGTGCATTTCTCTGCTTCGATGAAGGCTGGTTGATGTGAAGTAGTGAATAAGCCAGGCCCTCAGCGAGAGCTCTGCCGCCATGTTGACGTCCTGAAGTACCTTCAGCATGGATTACAGCATTGGTCTATAAGTAATGAAGTCCACCCTTGGCCCAAGGGTTCTTTGCTTCGATAGATGACTTTGATTTCTTCAGTGGCCTGTACAATGATAAGGTTTCGAGTCGCTTGAGGAACACAGTTCTCCTTGGCCCTTCAGTGCGGGGCAAGTCAAGACAAAGAAATCCCCTGGTCTCGTCGAGTGGTCGTATCAGTGGTTGTAAGTATTTTCCAGCCTCCAGTGTCGTCTGTACAGCGACAACAAAGGCCTCTTTGAGCGATAAAATCGCATTACATTTGACTTGCAGCCTGCACTAACGACAGCGCAAGTGCGTATTTGACGACCTCATGGTTGTTCCACTCGCTGTTTTATCTTTACTATGTTAGAGTAATGCATCGTGATAAGCAGTGCTCTGGTGGAAGGCCGTAGACGTGGGCATATATACTGTAGTGAGTAGGTGAACAGGCGGAGCGGGTCATAGTGGACCATCCCTAGTCGAAGTAGTCTTCATTTCAAGTTGAACATCATGGGATCTTGTTACTAAGAAATCTTCAACACTTTGTTCAACCATTGAGCGAAGGACCTACTTCGACTATTGGAATGGTACCACTATGACCCCCGCTCCATCCGCCTGGCTTCATCACCTCACCTCACTACAGTATATAACCACGTCTACGGCCCCTAATGCTGTACATTCAAACAAGATTGAGGACTGTAACACCATTTCCGACTTTCCCCCAGGGGCTGAGGGACTGATTACCTCATACTTACTCCTCCTCTCCTCACGACCTTCCTCTTTGTATTGGACGATGAAGCCACTGTGTGGCGAAACGTTTCCTGAATAAAGATTCTCATAGCTGCATAAGTTCTCATCCTTCAACTTGTCGGTTTTTTTTCAAACCATACATCACAACTGATAGCACTGCAGCAGCAATGGACTTGTTACAAAGAATTCTTCAACACTTGTCAACCTTTGACGAAGACCTACATCGATCTCTTTCCACGATGGATTTGGTACCACAATGACCCCGCCTCCGCCTGCATCACCTCACCTCACTACATAATAACCACGTCTACGGCCCATCCTGTGCGTACCTAACACATCGACGATTCCTCCGCGCCTCTCTTCTCGAAATTACCCCGTGTTTGAGTAGTGCTTGAGTAGTGCTTGCTGTACCTTCGTCTTCCTCCCACCATCAGGAATGGTACGTCGGTGGTTGCCGACCGAAGGGAGGACAGCTCTTGCTGCCTGAATTCTCTTTCGCCTGTGACTGCACGCCATACAGCCAGTCCGCCACCACTCAGATATACAGTGCTTGCTCCATCAAGCTACAGATACCTCCACAGTGTCCTGCGCCAGCAAGTAACGTGTGTCCTACTTACACGTACTTGCCCTAGCTGAGTACTCTCTCACTTTTGCCGATTGACACCTCCAACTTACATCTTTGCTCGTAATTAGACGATGCCTTCGTTGCCTTCCACTCTCCCAAACCTCCCACACCTCCCTCTGCTCTACTAAATCCATTCCTTCCTCGCTAAAACCTCAAATTTCTATCCTGATGCCAGACATCCTGTCCGAAAATTTTATTATATCAGATCACGGTGCACCTCAACTATAAAGTCTCAAAACCACTCAGTCTTCAAACTCCTTCTGACAAACATTTCCTACGAACTTACACCTCAAGCGATACCAGACTAAAACTTCTCAACGCAGCATTCATTTTTTCACCATAGTTGGACTCCTGAGCACGCGAGCCAAAAGCACAGTCCTTGCTAAACACGTAGACTACTCTCTCCTGACAGCCTATGGACACAACAAAGAAGACGTAACCCAAAAGAAAACAGTACTTAAGAACAAAGTCTCTGATGACGCATATTACAGACCATAAACCTCTACCATACTCAAAATCGGCTGTTCTACTCCTGCTACGCCTCTACACTCTTCAGTCAAGGAATCTTTGCCAAGACCCTCCGCATTCCTCCAAACTCCTTCTCTTCACTCCGAACTTCCATCCAATCACACAATGTTCTTAAATGCTACACATTTCCGGCCACGAACAAAAACACATGCACATCTATTCTACACAAGTCTGCTCCAGATGTTCATCAACTGCCCCGTCAGGAATACCTCAACCTCCCCTTAAATGTTTCTAACTGCGCGGTCCACACACTGCAGTTGCAAATTCTGCCTTCTAGAAAAGCACATTCCTCTCCTCCCACAGAGCAAACCAACCTCCTCCCTACCCAACCCATTCCCTGCTCCTCCCTCCCCTTCCTTACCTCCCTCCCCTTCCACACCTCCCTTCCCCTACCCCAATGCCTGGGCCCCCACGCACTTGAGGTCTACCTCTTCTCTACTCTACACACATCAAACACCAACACACAGACTAACAAGCACTTCTCCCTTCTACACCCACGACTATACATACAAAACAACCTGTCCAACTTGCACTGCTGCCCAATCCTGCGATTGTAAATCACACAAAGCTACCAATCAGAATACTCACATGTCCTTAACTAATCTTGTCTGCTAACAATCATCCCCTTTAATTATCCCCCTTCCTGCTTCTCTTCCAAGCCTCTACAACCTCACCCCCTTCCTCTCTCCCACCCCCCCCTTCCTACTCCACCAGCTCTCCCCCTCCACTACCTCTCTTTCTCTACTTTCTACACCTCCCACCAACACCCCTACTGCTTACTGCTACGACCGACCCCTCCCCCCACTTCCTTACCCTCGATCATCCCCTTCCAAAGCTTCCAACCTTCCCTCACAGCTTACCAAAACTTCCACTTTCCTCTGCATCCACCTCGCCCAACTCCACCACAACCAAAACCCTCACCCAGGTCCAATCCTCACCTCCTCCAGACTAAATCCACTCAAAAACCTAAACCTAACCCCAACTTCTAACGGGACAGACCAAAGAACATAAAAACAATCCATCCTTCCTACCCCCTCCAGGAAACGGGTCCGTAGCACCTACAATCACACAGCCACTGATTGCACACAAATAAACTATCCACGAGGCTTTAATCTCAAAACTCCTCCCCCGACATTAACTTTGCTAAGACGAAACCATTAAATCCACGTTAAGGCGATTCAGATTCAACGTACGATCTTACTTTAACAATTAGACACCTACTGGCCGAGCTCCTTGAAGCAGAGAGGCCAATATTTTTTTGCTAAACAGTACCTGCCTCAAAGCCCTCAATGATCCGCCATTATGGTTATACTGCACTACAGTCCCCCTATGATCGCGCCACATGGGGTTTTGCCATCCCTTGTCAATTCCAACATAAAACATGAATTTCACCCAATCCCTTTATCACCAACACTGTGGTCTTGTTGCGTCAGAATACACACCCACCACCTTGGCCCCTTATCTTTTTCACACACCTATGCTCGCCCAAACGACTACTCCTCAACATACACTACTCTCCATAGACGTTCAACTAACCACACACCAACTTACCTACTAGCTGACAGATGCCAAACACCTGCCTTTCATCACACCATAACAACCAACTTGTCAACCAATTACTCAACTTCACAAACCATAAACATCCTAATCCATCTTGGCCCAGACTTCAAAACCTTCTTCAACCACACGGCCCAAGACAACCAGACATCATTCTGGCAAACCGAGCCAGCTCCGCTATTTCAACATTACATCTCCCTGGCCCTTATTTACCGGGCTCTGATCACATCCAGTATCTTACACATCTCCTCCAACCCTATCCTCATTCCAAGCACTCACACCTTCCTTCACCTACAAGCACGCTGACTGGGATGTCTTCATCCAAACAACACATAGACAATATTAACCTCACATGGACTATAACAACAACCGACTCTGGAGACATCGATACTCAACTTGATCACATTACCAGGACACCTTTACACAAGCCACCAACAACGCAATACCAAAGAAAACTCACACCACTCGTTCTTTCCTGTCAACCGTACACTCAGAACACGAAGACTAATTTATCGTGCTACCACAACCGCTTCTCTACAACAACACATAGATTTAATCAAGTCCGGATAAGATCCTCAACTTACCTTAGAGACAACAATTTACACAGCCTAGACCAAGACCACCAACAATCACTGGTCACGACTAATACACCAAGCGGTCAGGCAGCGTGTTTAAAAACACGAAAGCCTTCCTGGAACTTACCCAAATAACAGAGCACCTACTCTCCCACCACAAAATCAAACACATCACCGCACAACAACACACACATCTCAGACACACAGCTTCTACAACATCTCAAACACATCTGGGAGAACATCTTTCCACGCTCCTACCACCTCACCCTAACGATTATCAACACATTCAGAACAGAAACACTGGAACAACTGCACACACGCCAAGAAACAACACCAGACCACCACAATACATTTAGACAACTCTACCTCCTCCCAAAACTCGATAACTTCTTTCACCAACACAGACATAAAACTCTCCTCAGACACCTTCCTCCAAAGGCGCCTGGTGCCTCTGGCCTAAACAAATTAATCCTGAACCACCCTCTGACTCTATCATTACTGCCTACACAAACCTCCTCCAATGCATCCCTTGCCTCTGAACTTCCCTTCCCTCTTCAAGCTGCTACTGCTATCCACCTTCCTAACCCAATAAAGACCACCTGACCCTAGAAAACTATCGCCCTATCAACCCCTCGAAACTTTAGGAAAAAACTCTTTTGTAAAACTCCATAATCAACTCTTTTTTTTGTGCCTTCGCGATACCTGGAACATATTTCTCTACTTTCAGATGCCATTGGCTTCAGAACACACAGATCCACCAGGATGATCCAGTAACATCAGTCTCAACTACATCCAATAAACACAAAACAAAGAAACAGGACAGCCCTGTTTGCAAAAGACGTTGAAAAAGCTTTTGACACGTGGGGCACGAGGGGCTCAATTACATACTCTGCACTAACTTCATCCTGCCTCTCAATACTCGTAAACTCTCCTCTGCAACTTCCAACGGCCGTACCCTGAGAATCAAATTCCAAGGCTGTTACTCTGACTTCTTCACATCTAAATGCTGGAAGTAACCCCGGGATCTGGCCTTTCCCCCTACCCTCTTACATTTTATACACTAACGACATCCAACACCCTAATACCACTAGTCTCCCATCACACTAGCCTTGCAACCGACAGTACACAACTTACACTCATGCCAATATAGATACACTCTACACCACAAAACACAAAATGAGGTTGAACAGGATTAGCCATCTTGGGAACAAAAATGAGGATCAAAACCAATGCAGCAAAATCCAGCCTTACGTATTTTACTACAGGAAATACGTGATCCTCCATTACTGTCTAACTCAGAACAGCGGACACCGCACTTACTTCCCCTATCCCACCCTTCTGTCACTGTCCTTGCGTTAATCTTTGACTACCTTCTTCGTGTTACACGACACATTCACTCAAGATGCAAGAGCAATAAGCCCTTGCGGGCCTCTACAAGCTGAAACATGCCTCTCAACGCACCAAGGTTGTTAGGTTAAGACACATATGCATCCAGTTTAGGTACGTATTGTGAAACGTTTCGCCTACACATAGGCTCTTCAGTCAAGTACAGAAAATTTGAGAGAAGCAGAAGAGACTTGAAGCAAAGTTACTCAGTCCATCACCTTAAAGTTTTGAGTGGTCAGTCCCTCAGTCTGGAAAGACATTGTTCCATAGTATAAACCAAATGAGAAGATGTGACAGGATGGAGCATTTATAGCGCCAAGAGGTGAGACGTAGGCCACTAGGAAGGGTAAGAACTCAGCTGTAGATCTCCAGACTGAGGGACTGACCACCCCCCAAAACTTTAAGTGATGACTGAAATACATCGTCTTCAAGTATCTTCTGCTTCTATCAACTTTTCTGTACTTGACAGAAGAAGGCCCTTCTGTGTAGGCGAAACTTCACAATAAAGATACCTAACTGTTGCATATGGTGTCTTACCTAACAACCTGTCCGGTATTTTATACCAATTTTAATGTCAAATCTGTCAACACTGCAACACAGGGGTATCTTGGTACAGACCTACAATCCAACTACGACAACCTTCCACCATGAGAGAGGCGGATTGAGAGGGACCTGCCATCTCAACATCTTAGTTCTTACCTCTCCTAGTGGCTCTACGTCTTCACCTCCTTGGCGCTATAAAAGCTCCATCCCTGTCACATCTTCTCCCATATTGTTTCTTACGATGAAACAATGCACTTCTCCAACTGGAGGGACTGACCACCTCAAAACTTTAAGGGTGATGGACTGATTACATCGTCTTCAATATCTTCTGCTTCGATCAACTTTTCTGTACTTGACTGAAGAAGCCTACTGAGGCAAGGCGAAACGTTTCACAATAAAGATACCTAACTGTGCATATGTGTCTTACCTAACCAACACTGTCGGTATTTTTATACCATATTAATTTCATTTCAATCTTCATACACTGCAACACAGGGGATCTTGGTACAGACCTACAAATCAACTTCGACAACTTCCACCAGTGAAGAAGGCTGATTTGAGAGGACCTGCCTTCCCTCAACATCTGAGTTCTTAACTCTCCTAGTGGCCAAACTCCCACCTCTTGGCGCTATAAAAGCCCCTCCTGTCCACATCTTACCAATAGTTGTTTTCATACTAATGGAACATATGCTCTTCTCCAGACTGAGGAAACTGACCACCTCAAAACTTGAAGTGAGGACCTGAATACATCGCTTCAAGTATCTTCTGCTTCTATCAACTTTTCTTACTTGAACTGAAGAAGCCTACTGTTAGGCGAAACGTTTCACAATAAAGTACCTTAACAGTTTGCATAGAGCTTTACCTAACAACCTGATCGGTATTTTAACCATTTTAAAGTCAATCTGTCAGTACACTGCAACACAGGTATCTTGGTACAGCCTACAATCATCTTCGACGACAACTTCCACCAGTGAGATAGGCTGATTTGAGAGTGACCTGCTTCTCAACACTGAGTTCTTACCTCTCCTAGTGGCCTACGTCTCACCTCTTGCGCTATAAAAGCTCCACCTGTCCCACATCTGCTCCATATTGTTTCATACGATGGAACAATCTCTTCTCCACTGAGGGACTGACCACCTCAAAACTTTAAGGGTGATGGAACTGATTAACATCGTCTTCAAGTAGCTCTGCATCGATCAACTTTCTTTACTTGACTGACGAAGCCTACTGTGTAGAGGCCGAAACGTTTCACTATAAAGATACCTAACTGTTGAGCATTGTCTTACCTAACAACCTGTCGGTAATTATACATTTTAATTTCAATCTTTCAGACACTGCAACTACAGGGGTATCTTGTACAGACCAACAATCAACTAGACAACTTTCCACCATGAGAGAGTGCTGGATTTTAGGAGGAACCTGCACCTTCTCAACATCTGAGTTCTTACCTCTCCTATGGCCTTACGTCTCACCACTAGTGCGCTATACAAGCTCCATCCGTCACATCTTCTCCATATTGTATCCTACTATGAACAATGCTCTTCTCCAGACTGAGGGACTGACCAACCTCAAAACTAAGGGTGATGGAACTGATACATCTCTTCAAGTATCTATCTGCTCTATCAACTTTTCTGTACTAGACTGTAAAGCCTAATGTGAAGCGAAACGTTTCACAATAAAGATACCTAACTGTTGCATAGGTGTCTTACCTAACTACCTGATCAGGATTTTATACCATTTTAATGTTTCATCAGCTGACACTGCAACACAAGTGTATCTTGGTACAGACCTACAATCAACTTCGACAACTTCCACAATGAGTAGAGCTGGATTTGAGAGGACCTGCCGTCCTCAACATCGAGTTTTCTTTACCTCTCCTAGTGGCCTATATACGTCTCACCCTCTTGCCGCTATAAAAGCTCCATCCTGTCACATCTTCTCCATATTTTTCATACTATGGGAACAATGCCGTCTCCGACTGAGGGACAGACCACCTCAAAACTTTAAGGGTGATGGACTGATTACAATCGCTTCAGTTTCCTCTGCTGCCTATCACTTTTCTGTACTGACGGATAGAATCCGACTGTGTAGCGAAACTTTCACAATAAAGATAACCTAACTGTTTGCATATTGACTACCTAACACCTGACGTATTTATACCATTTTTAATGTTCCAATCCCTGTCAGACACACTGCAACAGCAGGGTATCTTGGTAGCAGACCTACAATCAACTTCGACAACTTCCCAACCAGTGAAGAGGCAGGATTTGAGAGGACCTCCTTCTCAACTTCTAGTTCTTACCTCTCCTAGTGGCCTACGTCCACCTCTTGGCGCTATAAAAGCTCCTTCCATCACATCTTCTCCATATTGTTTTCAATACTATGGAACAATGCTCTCTCCAGACTGAGTGACTGACCACCCTCAAAACTTTTAAGGTGATTGACTGATTATTACATCGTCCTTCAAGTATCTTCTGCTCAAGATCAACTTTTCTGTACATGACTGAAGAAGCCTACTGTGTAGGCGAAACGTTTCCCATAAAGATACCTAACTGTTGCATATGTGTCTTACCTAACAACCGTCGGTAAGTTTATACCACTTTACTGTTTCAACGCACCAAACTACAACTCAACAAATCCCTAATCCGTCCTCTGAATATCTTACCTCCTCTAGCCCTCTCTCTAGCCGCAAAAACAACTTACATGAAACTGCAGCGTGGTCCAAACAAGGCGCTGCGCTGGGTGCTTGATGTCAGATGGGAGGACTTCGCCACAGCGAGTCTCTCCATGCCCATTTTAGAACGTCCTGCATGAATCTGTACTGAAAGGCCTCATGACAGACAGATAGACAAACTTGAGACACGACATGACTACTGGACATCTCCTCTGACGAAGACATTCGCAGACCCCCAAACCAACACAACCTTTTCCTACTCCTGCCTGATCTGCCCTAAACCCTACTTACAATAACCTTGGATCCGCTGACAGGTACCTCTAAGTAGCAGGACCAGTCTCTGACCCACGTCGCCTTAGCTTTTTTGGTTAAGACATGACATCATTTCTGCACTCCGCTCAGCTCTAAGTCGCAAGTCCCTTACTCCCAGCTCACCCCACCGGAGTCCCAAAAAAAAAAGAAGGGCAGAAAACCGAATTTCTCTTTTCAATATCTGTCCCACGATCGCCTTGCTGCTGGGTTAAGCCCTGGCTCTATTTCTACGACTAAAGAACACTCCTCTCCCACACATTCTTCGTCTGTCCCCCCGTCTTCCCGCGCATCCCATTTTGGTCTACCTGAACTTTCGTTCGTTCCTATGCTGTACATTCTACAAGATTGATGACTGAACATCGACTCCAGCTGAGGGACTGATTACCTCATATCCTCCTCTCCTTACGCCTTCCTCTTGTATTGGACTGATGAAGCCACTGTGTGGCAAACGTTCCTGAATCAAGATTCCCATAACTGCATAAGTGTCTCAATCTTCAACGTGTCGTTTTTATCAAACTTTCATGCTCAACTGTTAGCTCTGCACACATGGGAATCTGTTACAAAGAATTCTTCACACTGTTTCAACCTTTGGACGAAGACCTACTTCGACTAAGTGGATGGTACCACTATGACCCCCGCCTTCCATCTGCTTCACTTCCACGCACCTACAGTAATATAAGCCACGGCTACGCCCTATGCCTGTACATTCTACAAATTGATGGACTGAACAATCGACCCAGGCTGAGGGACTGATTACCTCATACGCCTCCTCTCCTTACGCCTCCTCTTTGTATTGGACTGATAAACCCTTGTGGCGAACGTTTTCCTGAATAAAGATTTTCCATATGCTGCTTAAGTGTCTTAAGCTTCAACTTGACGTTTTTCAAACATTCAGCCAACTGTCGACACGGTAGCATCATGGGATCTTGTTACAAAGAATTCTTCAACACTTCTTCAACCTTTGGACGAAACCTACTTCGACTAGTGGAATGGACCACTATGACCCCCCTCCATCTGCTTCACTCACCTCACAACCAGTATTAAGCCACGTCTACGCCCTATGCTAGACATTCTACAAGATTGGAGGACGAAACACATCGACCAGATGAGGACGGATTTACCTCATTCTTCCTTCCTACCTTACGCCTTCCTCTTGGTATTGGACTGATGAACCACTGTGTGTGGAAACGTTCCTGAATAAAGATTTCGTATATGCTGCATAAGTGTCTTAATCTTCAACTTGTGTTTTTCAAACCATTCATCACAACTGTCCGACCCGTAGCAACAAGGATCTTGTACAAAGAATTCTTCAACACTTCTTCAACTTTTTTTTCATTTGGACGAAAGACCTACTTCGACTAGTGATGTACCACTATGACACCCGCTCCATCGCATCACGTCACCTCACTTACAGTATATAAGCCACGGTCCTACGGCCTAAGCTGTAGCATTTCTACAATAGTGATGGACTGAACACATAGACCGCAGGGTTTGAGGACTGATTACCTCATTCTCCTCCTCTCCTTACGCCTTCCTCCTTTGTATTGGACAGATGAAGCCACTGTGTGGCGAAACGTTTCCTGACTAAGGATTTTCCATATGCTCATAAGTGCTTATTCATCTAACTTGTCGTTTTTTCAAACCATTCCATCACAACGTCTCGACACTGTAGCATCCATGGGATTCTTGTTACAAAGAATAACTTCAACACTTGTTTCAACCATTGGACAAGACTACCGTCGACTATGAGGTACCTCTAAATGACCCCGCCTCCACTGCTTCACGTCATCCTCCACTACATTTTTTAAGCCACGTCTACGCCCTATGCAGTACATTCTACAAGAATTGATGACAGAACCACATCGACTCCAGTTTGAGGACTGATTACCTCAGTCTCCTCCTCTCCTTACGCTTCTCTTGTATTGGACTGATGAAGCCACTGTGTCGGAAAAGGGGAAACGTTTCCTGAATAAAGATTTCCATATGCTGCATAAGTGACCTTAATCTTCAACTTGTCGGGTTTTTTCAAACATTTCACACAACGTCGACACTGTAGCATCATGGGATCTTGTTACAAAGAATTCTTCAACACTTCCTTTTCAAACCCTTGGACGAAGACCTACTTCCGCCAGTGGATTTGTAACCACTAAGAACCCGCCTCCATCTGCTTTCACTCACCTCACTACAGTAAAAATAAGCCAAGTCTACGGCCCTATGCTGTACATTCTACAAGATTGATGGACTAAACACATCGACTCCAGGTTGAGGGACTGATTACCTCATTCCCTCCTCTCCTTACGCCTTCTCTCCTTTGTATTGGACTGATGAAGCCACTGTGTGGCGAAACGTTTCCTGAATAAAGATTTCCATATGCTGCATAAGTGTCTTAATCTTCAACTTGTCGGTTTTTCAAACCATTCATCACATACCTAACTGTTGCATATGTGTCTTTAAAGTAACAACCTGTCGGTATTTTATACCATTTTAATGTTCAATCTGTCAGACACTGCAACACAAGGGTATCTTGGTACAGACCTGCAATCAACTTCGACAACTTCCACTAGTGAGAGGGCTGGATTTGAGAGGGACCTGACCTGTCAACATCTGAGTTCTTACCTCTCCTAGTGGCCTACGTCTCACCTCTTGGCGCTATAAAAAGCTCCATCCTGACACTTCTTCTCCATATTGTTTCATACTTTGGAACAATGCTCTTCTCCAGACTGAGGGACTGACCACCTCAAAACTTTAAGGGTGATGGACTGATTACATCGTCTTTAAGTATCTTCTGCTTCTATCAACTTTTCTGTACTTGACTGAAGAAGCCTACTGTGTAGGCGAAACGTTTCATAATAAAGATACCTAACTGTTGCATATGTGTCTTACCTAACAACCTGTCGGTATTTTATACCATTTTAATGTTCAATGTATAAAGCTGCAGTATGACCTCTGGACTTCTGTTGCTTACACTTCTTGATATAAATCCCAGTAATCTATTTGCCTTATTTCGTATGCTTAGGCATTGCTGTCTTGGTTTAAGGTTGCTGCTTACCATGACCCCCAAGTCCTTTTCGCAATCTGTATGGCTAAGTTCTACATTATTTAACTTATAAGTGCTAGGGTTATGGACACTCCCGTTCTTCAGAACCTTGCATTTATCTACATTGAACTGCATCTGCCACTTTTCTGACCAAGAGTAGAGTTTGTCTAAATCCTCCTGAAGTTCCCTAACATCTACGTTTGAATCAATTATCCTTCCTATCTTCGTGTCATCGGCGAATTTGCTCATATCACTAGTAATTCCTTCATCAAGATCATTGATATATATTATAAACAACAACGGGCCCAAGACTGATCCCTGTGGAACGCCACTTGTTACTGATCCCCACTCGGATTTAACCCCATTTATGGACACTCTCTGCTTCCTGTCTGTGAGCCATGATTCGATCCACGAGAGCACTCTTCCCCCAATGCCATGAGCTGCTACTTTCTTCAACAGTCTTTGGTGCGGAACTCTATCAAATGCCTTACTAAAATCTAAGTAAATAATATCAAATTCTTTATCGTGGTCAACAGCCTCAAAAGCTTTACTGAAGAAAGTTAATAAATTAGTTAGACAAGACCGGCCTCTTGTGAATCCATGCTGAGTATCATTAATCAAGCTATGCTTATCGAGATGGCTTCTTATAATCTCAGCTATAATTGACTCTAGCAACTTGCCTACAATTGAGGTCAGGCTTATTGGGCGGTAATTTGACGGTAACGACTTGTCCCCTTTTTTTAAAAATAGGAATTACATTAGCCATCTTCCACATATCAGACACTACACCTGTTTGAAGAGATAAATTAAAAATATTAGTTAATGGTTCACAGACTTCCATTTTGCATTCCTTAAGAACCCTTGAAAAAACCTCATCAGGACCCGGTGACTTATTTTGCTTCAGTCGGTCTATCTGCTTACACAACCATTTCACTAGTGACTGTGATGTTACATAATTTATCTTCTTCTGATCCACTATAAAAATTAATTACCGGAATATTATTAGTGTCTTCCTGTGTAAAAACCGAGAGAAAATAATTATTTAAAATCGAGCACATTTCATTCTCTTTGTCAGTAAGATGCCCATAGTTATTTTTAAGGGGACCTATCTTATCTCTAACTTTTGTTCTATATACCTGGAAAAAACTTTTTGGGTTAGTTTTAGAATCCCTAGCAACTTTAATTTCATAGTCCCTTTTAGCTTTTCTTATCCCATTTTTAATGTCCCTCTTAATGTCAATATACTGATTCATAAGGTGACCCTCGCCTCTTTAGATACACCTATAAATTCCTTTCTTATGCCCTAGTAGATATTTCAGCCTATTATTCATCCATTTTGGGTCATTTCTATTTGATCTAATTTCCTTATAAGGGATAAACGTTCTTTGAGCAGCATGTATTGTGTTCAGAAAACTGTCATATTGATAGCTCTCTTCGTTACCCCAGTCAACAGATGATAAGTGTTCTCTAAGCCCATCGTAAATCTGCTAAGCGAAAATCTGGAACTGTTACTGAGTTATCCCTACTATCATACTTCCATTCAATTCTAAATGTAATTGATTTGTGGTCGCTAGCACCCAGTTCTTCTGAAACTTCTAAATTATTAACAAGGGATTCATTGTTTGCCAGAACTAAGTCAAGCAGGTTATTTCCCCTTGTAGGTTCTGTCACAAACTGCTTCAAAAAACAATCCTGAACTACTTCTAAGAAATCGTATGATTCTAAATTCCCAGTCAAGAAATTCCAATCAATATGACTAAAGTTAAAGTCTCCTAGAATTACTACATCATCGTGCCTTGTGGCCCTAACAATTTCCTCCCATAGTAGTCTCCCTTGGTCCCTATCTAAATTTGGGGGACGGTAATCCAC
>NC_069466.1:237905-266749 GCF_026875155.1 Cherax quadricarinatus | reverse complement strand
AGTTAAAGAGAAATAAAAAAGATGAAATGAAAAATGCAAAAAGAGATTATGAGGTAAAAGTTGCAAGAGAATTGGGGGGGGGGGGTGGGAGGAGGGAGGCGAAGACTAACCCAAAATGATTCTTTTCAGTTAGTGAACGAATAAGATCAAGGGACAAGATAGGCCCCACTCAAAAGATTCCTCGGGTCATCTCACTGACAGTGGATAAGGAAATGTGTAGAATTTTTAACACATATACATCCTCTCATTTTACACAGGAGGATACCGCGATATTCCAGTAATGATAAATAAATGTAGAACATGACGAGAATAAACTGTGCACGATAGGGTCACGAGTGACATGGTCCTTAGGCAAATAGATAAATTACAACCTAAACAAATCCCCAGGCCCTGATGAAAACTGTATTCAAGGGTTCTACAGAATGTAAAGAGAAGCTTAGCACACCTTTGGCTAATCTTTTCAACATATCACTACAAACGGGCAGGTGCCAGATAAGTGAAAATGGCAAATGTGATACCTATTTTCAAACAGGTTGACAGGTCCTAGCTTCGTAACTATAGACCAATAGAGCCCTAACCTCCCTAGTGGGAAATATAATGAATCAATAATTGCCGAGGCAGTATCGTAGCCACCTTGAAAAGCATAAATAATCAACGAATCTCGCATGGATTTACAAGGGGCGTTCCGCCTTACGAATATTATTAACGTTATTCACTAAGTATTTAGGAGGTAGATCATGGTCATGAATATGATATTGTGTATAGGAACTATCAGTAAGGCTTTTGACAGGGTCCTCACATCATAGACTTTAAGTGAAAATTAAAGCACATGGAATAGTGAGGGAGAAATTTTTTCCTGGATAGCGGCATGGTACAACTAGGCATCAGAGAGTTTTGCATAAAATGGGGAGAAAATCAGATGGGGAAGCGTTACGAGCAGTGTTCCACAGGGGTCTGTATTGGGGCCCATAGCAATTTGTTAAATTGTGGCTGGATAGTAAACACTGTAAGGATAATGCATTAAGTACCATTCATTGACAACTGGACAAACTTCTATGGCCGAAAAGACATGTATCCAGGGATGGGGTTTCACATATCCAGGGCAGGTGTGGTTTTCTTGCTAACATCATTGTAGGGGGTTGTTAGGACTTTTAAAACTAGGATTAGTGTAGAGGTATGGGGTTTAGAAATGATTAATAATGAGTATGGTAAGTATTGACTTATGCTCTGATATTAAGATCTTAATATAACTGTCAAGGAGTAATACTGGTGTAATGATAATTTCAGAAATTGTGGTAAAAACAAAGATGAATAGGAAAAATGTGCAGAAGAAAAACATATGTTGGAATTTTATGCTAACAGTCGAATGGCAAGAAAAAAAAATTAATGAACAGATAACGTTTGGAAGCATTGCTGGGAACTTTGAAATCATTGCATTAACTGAAACGTGGTATATTTAAAGAGTCGGATATGACTGCTGATGGTAAAATACAGGATTTTAAAGTTATCAATGTTGATAGATGAAATGGGAAGTGGGAGTAGTTGCATTGTAGTTTCGGAGAAAAGATTAGTTGTTGCATAAAAACAGGTATAAAAATAGAATGGAGCAGTAACAGAGTCTGTTTGGGTATAGTTCGTGGAGGGTCAAGAAAAACTATTCTAGTGTAATATACCGACCTCCAGGCTTGGATCACGATAGAGGGAGACTTCTTTGGGAACGAAATTGTTAGGCTTCCCTGGACACAGTAACGTAGTCATAGTATGGACTTTAACTTTAGCCAAATTGGACTGGAATTCTTTGACAGGTCAATTCTAAGAGGTCCCAGTAGACTTCATGGAAAAACAGTTCAGGAACTGTTATCTGTAACAGAGCGTAACTGATCCACCGGGGTAATAATTTGCTGAACCTAGACTGGTCAAATAAGGAAACACTCGTGAATTAATCTGGAGATCACTGAAGAGCTTGGCGCAAGTGATTCACAATTCCATCAACCTTTAGCATAAATTGGGAATGCAAGGAATAATGATACTACAGTAAAAATCCCCGATTTTCGTTCTGCCGATTATAATGGACTTAGGGAACAATCTGTCTAATCTTTAATGGGGATATCTAGCCTAGCTAATGTATTATATAGACGAAAATCAAATACATATGAATAATTGAAGGGATCTGCATTTAATGATTGTTTTCTTAAAAATGTACACAGTGCCCCAGATGTATATACATTCCCACCGAGAGAAATTAGGTCTAATAATATAGATCCCAAATGGGTTTAACAGGAGGCTGAAAGCATCTATAATGGGAGAAAAGGGGAATTTATAGGCTTATAGAAGAGGAGAGGTTAACCTTCAGCTTAAAAGAAATAAAAAAGGCGAATAAGAAAGGCTAAACGTTACTAAGAAGAATTAGAGTTGCTAATGAAACCAAAGTCTAATCCAAAAGGGTTCTTTCCAAGTGTATAGGACGAAGGGGTGAAGGAAAAAGTAGGACTCTGAAAAATCTGGGAATGGACAGGCTGACGGATAATGAACTGAAATGTTGTTCCTTATTAATGACAAATTTTTTTCAGTTTTTTAACACAGGAGAAGATGTAAATGAGATTCCCATTAATTAACAATAATTTAGTTCCTATGAATTTAAGTTAACTAATATTACTGTCACGAAGGGACATGGTTATTAAACAGATAGACAAACTAAACAAAATAAGTCCCGCGGACCCGATGAGTTGTTTTCAGGTACTTAAGGAATGCAAGATGGAGCTTAGTCACCATTAACGAATGCATTCATCGTCCATCCTTACCTAGTATGTTTGACAGAGATGTGGAAGATGCTAATGTGGTTCCTTTATTCACATCATGGGATAAGTCACTCCTTTCAAATTACCGTCCACTAATCCTGACATCTATAGTGGGCAAGTTATTAGAATCAATTATAGCTGACCATTATCAGAATCACCTTGAAGAGCATAACTTGATAAAGAATCTCACATGGATTACACGAGAGGTCGTTCCTGCGCCTTACAAACTTACTGACGTTTTTCTTCATAGAACAATTGAGGCCAGTTATCAGTGATTAAGGAATATATATTGTTTTATTTTGGATTTTCGTAAAGCTTCGACAGAGTACTCACAAGAACTCCTTAAGAAAAGTGGCAGCTCATGTATAGGAGGTAAAGTTCTAGTCAAGGATTGAGCATGCTTACCAATAGAACGCATAGATGAAGAGTAAACCACAAGTGCAACAGTCTGGGTATCTTTATTGTAGACGTTTCGGCGCCATCCAGTGGCTTTAATCAATACTAATTCCAGGACAAAACTTGAAGACAGTAGAACTATGTACAGAAGATAGTAACAGTCCCTCATCCAAGGAGTAGGTGCGAACAGCACATAGTCCACGACTATGGTGCTGTTCGCACCTACTCCTAGGTTGAGGGACTGATTACCTCATCTTCTGTACATAGTTCTACTGTCTTCAAGTTATGTCCTGGAATTTGTATTGATAAAGCCACTGGATGGCGAAACGTCTACAATAAAGATACCCAGATGTTGCACATGTGTCTTACTCTCATCTTGTCGGTATTATATACCATTCGTACACAGAAAGCAGAGAGTTACCATTAATGGAGTGAAATCTGAATGGGGATTAGTCACTAGTGGCGTTCCACAAGGATCAGTTTTAGGCCCTCTCTTGTTCATAATTTACATTAATGACCTTGATGAAGGGATTACTAGTGACATGAGTAAGTTTGCTGATGATACAAAGATAGGCCGTATAATTCACACATGGAGATATCAATGAACTCTCAGGACGATTTGAACAAATTAATGTCTTGGTCTGAGAAATGGCAGATGAAGTTTAATGTGGATAAGTGTAAGGTACTTGCCCTTGGTAATGAAAATAACCCTCGAAGTTATAATCTAGTGAAGTAGAGCTGGTCCATACAGAATGTGAAATAAGACTGGAGTCATGTAAGCAGAAAATCTGAAGCCAAAACAGCAGTGCCTCAAGTTGTGCGCATCAAGGCCAACAGATTACTTGGTTTTATCACAAGAAGAATAATTAACCAGAAGTTGCCAGAAAGTTATTTTACAGCTCTATCCCTCACTATGAGGCCTCATTTAGATTATGCTGCTCAGGTTCTGTCCCCTTACTACAGGATGGATATAGACTCATTAGCGAACATAATACAGAGAAGAGATGACTAAAATGAGTTATACTGTGTAAGGAACCACCCGTATGAAGATAGACTTAAAGCTTAAAATCTCCACTCCTCTGGAGAGGCGTAGAATGAGGGGAGATAACAATGCGAAGTGTAATAAGTGGATACGGGCATAACAAAGGAGACATTAATAAAGTACTGAGGGTCGAATCCAGGGTAAGAACCAGGAATAATGGATTTATAATTTGGATAATTTTAGATTTAGAAAGGACATAGTAAGTCTGGTTTTCTAACAGAGGTTGTCGATTGCGTTGAACATCTCCCAGTGGGGTGTGATAGAGGTTAAGGAACCTGGGGTAGCCTTTAAAGAAAGAGCTGACAAATATATGCGAGGGGATGGCTGGGTTTGATTGGTGTCAAGGGGTACGGGAGTTATTTCTTGAGTAGCTTTACGTAGATGTCGTTTTGATAAGGACCTGCCTCGTATGGGCCAGTAGGCCTTCTGCAGTGTTCTTACATTCTTATGTTCTTATGTTCTTATATCAAGAAGCATAAATAATAGGAGTCCTCAGGTTGTTCTTCAACTCTATACATCCTTGGTTAGGCCTCATTTAGATTATGCTGCACAGTTTTGGTCACCGTATTACAGGATGGATATAAATTCTCTGGAAAATGTACAAAGGAGGATGACAAAGTTGATCCCATGTATCAGAAACCTTCCCTATGAGGATAGACTAAGGGCCTCTGAATCTGCACTCCTAGAAAGGACGTAGATTATGTTAGGGGGGATATATAGAAGGTGTATAATGGAAGACAGGAATACATAAAGGGATTTAAAATAGTGTGCTGATAAAACTAGCCTAGACAGGACTCCGCAGCAATGAGTTTAAGTTGGAAAAATTCAGAATTCAGGAAGAAATAGGAAAGTACTGGTTTGTAATAGAGTTTGTGGATGAGTGGAACAAACACCCGAGTACAGTTTATAGAGGCCATAAACGATGTGTAGCTTTAAAAAAGGTTTGGATAAATACATGAGTGGATGGTGGGTGGGTGTGAGTTGGACCTGATACATTGTGCTACCAGTTCGGGTTGCCGTGTTCCTCCCTTAAGTCAATTGACCTTTACCTTACTAGGTTGGTGCATTGTCATAAAGCCGGTAGGTAGACTTGGACCCAGCCACGCATTGGCCAGTAGGCCATCAGCTGTGGTTCCTTCGTTTCTTATTTCTGTTATGTGAGTGTATATTTGTGTGTATGAGGTTTCGGAAGTATTCGGTATATGCGCAAGTAATGCTGTTTTAAGACTCCGACTCGAATGAGAATAATAATTGACCAATGCAGGTCCTAGAAACCTGACTACTGAAACCTTCAAACCGATCAAACAGTTTTGGTTGAACACATCTGACGACTCATTCACCCTAACAACAAAAGTGCTCCGAGCAGCAGTGAACGCACAATGTTCAGATGACGCACAAGACATGCACGCAACAATGTCAGTGAACACACATGTCAGTGAATGCACAATGTCATGTGTGGCATGTGAAAGAGTACGTAACCTTTATTTCGGCGCATGTACACACACCCTCATATACAGGCTATCCTCCCCTTATTTTGTCTGCATCCTATTGGCCGTGCAGACCTCCTTCGCAAACGCTCTTCAGTTCCCTGACAGCAGTAGTGACAGAGTGATGCTTGTGCGCTCCTTCTGACGTCAGACCAGGAGAACTACATTTAGTCAACGCATGGCGGCAGTTACAGACGCAGATAACACGGTACGTGTTGAACTTTTCAGTGGGACAATAACGCCAGCCTCAGCCCAGGTATTACTACCTAAAATCATCAGAGACACTTATGGCATTCAGGACTGGAGAGTTGTAAAACGGCGTAGCATAGAACGAGCACGTAGATTTTTTTGTATGAAACGCGCTCTCAGCAACGGTTAACTAAGTCGTAAGGTCCACCGATTTGCAGACCTAATACTTGAATGCTACACGGGCCATCTGTGCGTGTTGAGGAAGATCGAAGTATCCAGGACATAATACCTGGAAAAAATTGAGCGTAATGTCCCCTTGAGGCGGATGAGACAGATAACAGAAAAGTATTTTGAGAAAACGGAACAGTTCAATGGGATTGTGCCCAGGGGCGAGGATTGTTAGCAGTGGGTGGTGTGTAGATGCGGTGGTAGGGGCGGGCGATCACCCCATTGTGAGTGGCGGAGAGCCGGGGGAGGGGGGGCGGGCTGAAGTTGCACGGCCCGCGTGGGCGACAAAGCAAGGTCGCTAGTGGCACCATGGTGGCCTGGTTTGGGGGTGGCGCAGTATACGGCTGCTGGGTGATGTGGACGGTTTTATCTTTAGTAGTTATATTGGCGCTCTGATAAGATCTCTTAAATTCGTCACAGAGAGACTGATTGACAGCGTCATATGAAGAGAGTCATATCGTGACACTGCGACGATCTAAAAGCAAGGCGTACGCATGCGGGATCTAATGTGGGGAATATGAAGTAGCACAGTAGGGCGGAGTGTGGGGAAGCGCCAACACACGATACTCCTGGCCCAAGGCGAGACATCCGGCGACTTACCCAGGGTAAGATGTGTTGACAACGACGTGAAGGAGGGCGTGGTCGTCTATGGAGCGAGATATGGATGAGGCGTATAATGGCTTGGGGGAGAGGGTGAGGCCACTTGACCAGCTACCGTGGGTCCGACACAACTCGTTCCTGTGGATCGAGTTGATCAAAAAGTACAGGAGGAAGTAGTTGGAACTTTGAGTAGGAATAGCCGAGGTTCTGAAGTCCTTGTCACCGCCTGAGGAGGTGGCTGCACCTGTGGCAGGGTAGTAAAGAGAGGTGAAGGCTGTGGGGCAGTCACCAAACAGAACTTTACTCGGTGACGAAGGAGTGACAGCGTGACTGAGGTGTCACCGAGAATCTTTGTCACTGTGTACAGTGGAGGAGAGAGAGGTAACATTGTTGAGGCAACCCCAGACCCAAGCCATGGAGGATGCGCCGTCACAAGAAAAGAGCCGCTGCATCGGATTCAGATGATGTTCCTAACGCCAAGCGCAGAGGACTGGGAAGCAGAATAGGGCAGAAGGTAAGGTATTGGTGGCCAAGACAGGAGCACCGAAAGAAGGGGGGGGTTAGAAGGAGGGAAGTGTGTTCAGGTGGAGCAAAGTGGTCCCACAGCGTTTCTCGGTTGCCATTCGAAGATTGAAGAGAGTAGGCGGGGTGTGAAACCTCTAATACGGCCACCGGTGTATTGACAGTAAGACGTTTAATGTGATTGTGTAAACAAGTGTAAAGAGAGAAGGTTTCGAGAGTTTATCATGCGTGTACAATGACCAGCTTCTTATAGCGATGAGTGAAATGTTCTGGTTGTAACATCTTCGCAAGGTAAGCACCAACTTCTCTCTCAGAATGGAAGAGGAACAGAGGAGGTATGAGTGAAGGAACTGGAAGCGCGATGTTTAACAGCTCCGTGTCAGCGCCCTGCACACACATGGCCGCCATAGGACGAACTATGAAAAAGGGGACACGTCTGGAGTATGTACTCTGATATCACATGGGAGGAGACAAACGCAGTCACCGCGTTCTGATATTCTATCTATGTACACATACTGAAACACGTTGTGCAGTGGTAAGTGATAGGAAATCGGGTGAAACGAGCGGTATGTTACGCGTAAGAATGGATGTAATCTCATGATGGACAACTGTGGCTTTATTAGTGTATATGCGCCTGCAGAGAATATTGTTGCAGGTGAAGCAGGAGTTTGTGTGCGAGGACCTTGTGTTTTTTTTTTTCCGTGCATTACCGAGTGGCAATAGTAGGAGGTGATTGGAACTGCGTCATTAGGGGGCTGATGTGAAACACAAAATGGGCAGGTAATGTGTCGGGTGGCCCTACGAGATTTATTAAGGGATTATTAGGTAAGATACGCTTCGAGGGGGGGCGTGGAGACAGAGCATACATTGCTAGGAGAGGGTATGCAGCGAGGTTAGATAGAGTGGTACTTTCTCCACGGGGGATGTAGTGAGAGCTTTACAAAACTGTTGAAGTTCATGCTCTGAATCATAGAGCAGTGTTGGTGGAGGTTGGGTGGAGGCGCTTGCAAGAAAATAAACAGGAAGTTTACTGGAAATTTAAAAATAAGTTGCATTGAGACAGATGAGGAGGGGTAAGATGGTTTTCTGTCCAATGGAAGGAGCTTAGTAGAGGAGGCACAGGCAGTTGGAAGAATGTCGTACAATGGTGGGATTGTTTTGCCAGAAGGAAGAAAGGATTAGGAAATATATTAATGTGGGGGTGGGCAAACGTATAAAGATTTTAAATATCAGGTGGCTTTCAAAATATCTGGAGGACAGGTAAAGGGGCTGTTTATGAGAAGGGGGCTGGGTGGGGGGCAACAATCCTATGGATGAAATTGTCGAGGTCCAAGGGAGACTGAGTGGAGTTACAAAATGAGAGGTTTCAAGCGGTAAGGGTGGCTGGCAGGGGTAGAGAGGTGCTGTGGGTGACAAACCATCGGCGTTGTGTTGCGACGTCAAAAACAACGACAGACAGGTTACAGCTATCCGAGGTTAGATGTGACACGAGATGGCGGGGGGTTATATAATGGGTCAGGGCGATTACTAACTACAAAAGGAATGTGTAGTATGCGGATAAATAGGTATGAAGGTATGACAAGTGGGGAAGGTGGGAAATGTGTGATTGTAGAGAAGTGTGTGGAAGTATGTGACGTGTAAATTAGTGAATAGTGAAGAAGAGGCTTAGGGGGGGTAATAACAGAGGAGGAAATAGAGTTGGCTTTAAGGGAATGGGAAAGGCAAAGCACCGGGAATAGAACGGTCTCCCGGCTGAATTTTTATCCCCAACATTGGTGAGTGATAAGGGGTTTCATGGGTAGGTTATTTAAGCAAGCAACAGCAGTTGTAGTGTTGGTCCAGAAGGGTAAGGGGCAGCAACAACCCTCAAGGAGTACCGTGACCATATCCCTGTATGTGCTGATTATAAAGTTGTTCCGCTAAAGTCTTGTGTAATAGGTTTCAAAATGTGGTAGGAGAGTGGTTACGAGAAACGCAGTATGGTTTGCCTGGAAGGTCGATGATTGAGGGTCATGAATACCTGACAATTTCTTGTGAGTCAAAGGGGGGGGAGGGAGGCTGGCGGGGGGCGTTGTTGGCTTTGAAGGACTGGCAGGTGGCCTATGAACAGGGTGGAACGAGGAGCTTTGGGACTAATACTTAGGAGGCAGGGTTATGGGGATGAATAGTTAATTGGTAACCACGTTTGTACAATGTTGCCAAGATGAGGGTAACAGATTAATGGAGTGCTTGGGGGAATGATTGTAATGGTAGGTGACTTAGGCAGGGGTGTCCCATGTCACATATGTTGTTTGCGTGCATTCAGGACCCCTTCTATAGAGATGGTTGAACGTATTTGTATTGTGACACGAGTAGGAGGTATGGGTGGGTGGTGTAGTGAAATTGTGGCCTGGAATAATAGGATACGTAGACGATACAACAGTCGCTGGTTCGGGAGGGGATGACTTTGGGTGATTTGGATGCTGTTGTGCAACAGTTCGGAAATGCAACAGTGTATGGCAGTAAAAGAGAGAAGTCAATGATCCATGGGGTTGGGTAGTTGGGTGGAGGGGGGGGATAATGTAACGATGTGATAAAACAAACGGTGACTTTAAAATTTGGTGGTATCATCCCTATAATGTGATTTGGAAGACTGCACCGGGGAGGAAAACCTCGAATAGATTATTGGAAAGGATTCAGTGGGCGTCCTGGGTGCATTGCAACCTCATCATCTTACTCTCGTGCAACGAGTGATTGTTATAAAAAGTATTATTGTATAGTAAGGATTGGCACCGTACACCTTGTTCCCTTTAACAGGACGGCGAATTGTGGGAATTCTGAGACGATGTTTTAACTTTGGTGGGGGTTTCAGGTCGATTGCTGAAGGAGGAGGTTGTAAGTGTTACCGGAGTTGCGCCAGGGTGGGATGGGGTTGATGATCAGAGGAGGAGGAATAAAAGTGTGTTTCTTAAATTGGAGGTTTTTGCCGCGAAGGTGAGATGGAAGGTCAGCTGGTGAAAAGTACATGATAGGTTGGTAAGTAGTATGGTGGTGTGGAGTTGAGGGAATTTGAAACTATTTTGAGGGCTTATGATGTTTGTTAGAGAACCCAGGAAAATTCGAGTAGCGGTTTTTGGTTTTGTGTAAGCGGCTTGCAGACAGATTTGTTGTACCATGAGGGATTTGTTCCCCATGTACGCATGGACGAGTATTTGGAATAGGTTTAGCAGGTTGAAGTTTTAAAGCCTAGCGGTAAGGGGAGTAATGTATTCGTATTTTGCATGGCAATACTACCGTCGGGGGAGATTTAAGAAGACCAGAGGGGTAATTGTGGGCGGAAGAGTGAATCGTGGGGAGGATGAGACGGCTTTCCATGCAGTCTACATTTTGTGGGGGAACTGAAGGGTGTTAGTATTGGATAAGTAGGGTAGTACAGGGGGTGGTGGGCAGAGGGGTGTCGTTCTCTGCGTGCACTAAGCCTAGATGTGGGAGGGTTCGTATGAGAGTGTTATACCGAGCTTTGATTATATAAAAGGGATTATATATATATATCTTGGTGATGAGGGGGAGGTGAATTGTGAGGTGTGGAGGCGGGTACTAGCGGTAACGGGTTATCTACGATTTGTCGTAAAGAGATCTGTAAAGGGTGAGGTTGGAAGAAGATTTTTCGGAAGGGTAAGAATGTTAACGTTAGGTTTTTCTCATCAATCTACGACTTGGGCTGAGTGATAAGGGGGGGGGGGGTGGGGTTGGGGGATTAACAAATAAACGGGCAGGGGTTTTCAGGGGACACAGCGGGGTCGCCTCCTGGGGAGGGTGTGAGTGTAGGTGTATGTGGGGTATATGAAGTGAGATGAGTGGCATACATTAAGTAGCATGCAAGTGGCACAGAAACCAAAGTGATATCAAGTAATTTATACGTAGTACCTGAAAGGAAATTTCTGTGTTTGATGTTGTCCAGGGTCGTCCATGACCTTCTTCATGTAATTAAGTGTTAATGGTGTTCAAGATTTAGTTATAAAGACCGTGAAGAGCTTTTAGGCTTATGTAAGTGAGCGTTTTAAAGTCCTTTATTGGGCATAAATCATGTGCGATAAGTTGTATCGCAATGAAGAGGTTATTAGAATTATGTTTGGTTATTGTTAAGTGTTTGGGGTTTTTAGCGGAGTGTACTGTCCTTTAATTTTAGCCATTATATAATGTGCCATCCAGTTGCTGCTAGAAGGAACTATAATGACTTCAAAAATTTGTAATCCTCGTTAAAAGTTTGTAATTGGACAGTATGGTTTAGTCTCATACGTTTTATAACATGAGCACACCGGTGTAAGAAGGCTGTATTAAGAAATTTAGTAATATTGTTAATATTATTTAGTAAAGTGGTGAGGCTTAGGATTTTGATTTTTGATGTTAGGATTTTGATTCTGAATTATTTCAAGGCTTAAAAAGAGATTGTATTTATGTGCTTAGAGTACTTCATATGTATAGGGTGTTAATTTTGGCAGAGTAAAATTTGATTGTTTTTAACTGAGATTGTTATGGTAAGGTTATTTAGCTCGTGTTTATCTCCTGTGAAGGTTGTGAACCTTGTCCATATGTCCGCATAGTATATTAACTATACAAATCTGAAATGGTATATAGTTTATATTATTATTAGTTTATATAGTTATAGTTTATTTTGTTTATCATAGTATGTTTATATATGGAAAATTTGTGTATATGAATACCCTCTTTTATGTCAATTACAATGTGTTTTTAATCATTGGTTAGTGTATTTGTGTAGGATTGAGTATCCTACTGTATCCATTATTATATCTTTAATTTATATCAACTGTAAAGTTTTTAAATAAAATATAAAAAAAAAAAAATCTGTGTCTCTCCTCTCATAAAAAATTCATTTTGAATCTCGACTCTCAGTCTTGGTTAGGCGGCTTGCTAAAAACTGAGTCATATTGAGACTTGAGTAGCTCGCGTCCTTTCTTGCTGTCATCTGTGTAGACCCATCTTGTCTAAGTAGGGGCCCCAATACATGACGTTGTTTCTCGACTTTGATTTGGCATAGTGAGAAGAAATACTGAGGGTTTCTTTCGATATTCTCATTTATTGGTCTTTTAGTTCTCCCGATGTCCTGACTCCTATAAGATTCCTTCGATTCTGCTATTTCTCTGACCAGCTGTCTCCCCTACGCATTTCAGATATATTGAACTCCTTTTAGCCGCACTGTTATTCTTTTCCGTCGCCTGAAAGGGAGCGCCTGTCTCTTTCTAGTTTACATCTACTCCTCCTTTTTCTTAGAGGAATAAGCCTTGTGTCATACATCGAGTGCCACCGAGTTAATCTGTATCTAGGCATAAGTTGGTGTCTGTGTTGCTTAGTAATATCTTCCCCACTTACTAATATCGTTAGGGACTTGGTTTACCTTGGTCCACACTTTATGTTTTTTGTTAATGAATTGAATTTTAGTGAATGCTCCCCTCGTGACTAGTCATATGCGGTCTGGGCTATGAGGAAATTTTTTAGACGGGACACTTGCCTATCTTCCACAGGCGTCTTGAGCCTACAAAAGTCCTACTGCTGCTGTGACCACAGAAGGTCCAAGTCTAACTTGGTACGTCTTTTGGAGTTGAACACTAACTTTTGGAGTTTTGAACACTACTTTTATGGAGTGAAATACTACCTAATGAGCTGAACGTTGAGAAGGAGAAGATCCATTAGTATTGTACTCGGCCCTGGTGGCACACTACCCATGGAGATGTTATTCCTGGCTATTAGAGCCTTTGTGGGGTGGTTTCTTACACTTGTTGTCCTAATGTTCCCCATCAGTAAAATGGGTACCTGAGTGTTAGGAACTGGTTGTGGGTCGCATCCTGGGACCACTTACGCTAATTTGCGGGAAATGCTCTACATAACAAGCGGCTTTCTATACAGTAGTTTGTGACTGATGTCACCTATGGTCTGTATACCTTGTACATGTACTTGTATACCTTGTACATGTACTTTTAGTAAATAAATATATTATTATTATTATTATTATTACTATTATTATTATTACTGTGTCAACAACACCCGCCAGCAACACTGACCAGCCGCTGCCCAGTAAAAACACGCACATTCAAATTTAAATCGTAAATTCTTTTACCTTATCCCACTTTCCATACTCTGGAATTGTTGTTACACATTCTCTTGTATGTTGCCTGACTCTGTCATGTACAGTCTCTGCTGAGTTGATCCTAAGAGCGCAACTGGAAGACTAAATGCTGGAAGTACTGGATATATATACTGTGTTTTGGTGCGCATGTGCATGTGTGTGTACTCACCTAGTTGTACTCACCTAGTTGTACTCACCTAGTTGTACTCACCTAGTTGTGGTTGCAGGGTTGAGTCATAGCTCCTGGCCCCGACTCTTCACTGGCCGCTACTGGGTCGCTCTCCCTGCACTATGAGCTTTATCATACCTCTGCTTAAAGCTATGAATGGATCCTGCCTCCACTGCATCACTTCCCCAACTATGTGTGTGTGTGTATGTACTCACCAATTTGTACTTACCTATTTGTGGTTGCAGGGGTCGATTCATAGCTCCTGGCCCCGCCTCTTCACTGATTGTTACTGGGTCCTCTCTCTCCCTGCTCCATGAGCTTTATCATACCTCGCCTTAAAACTATGTATGGTTCCCGCCTCCAGTACGTCACTTTCTAGGCTATTCCACTGCCTAAAAGCTCTATGACTGAAGAAATACTTCCTGATATCCCTTTGATTCATCTGAGTCTTCAACTTCCAATTGTGACCTCTTGTTTCTGTGTACCCTCCCCGGAACATCCCGTCTTTGTCCACCTTGTCTATTTCGCGCAGTATTTTATGTCGTTATCATGTCTCCCCTGACCCTCCTGTCCTCCAGTGTCGTCAGGCCGATTTCCCTCAACCTTTCTTCGTAGGACAATCCCCTTAGCTCTGGGACTAGTCTTGTTGCAAACCTTTGCACTTTCTCTAATTTCATGACGTGCTTGACTAGGTGTGGATTCCAAACTGGTGCTGCATACTCAAGTATGGGCCTGACGTAAATGGTATACAGAGTCTTGAACGATTCCTTACTGAGATATCGGAACGCTATCCGTAGGTTTGCCAGACGCCCGTATGCTGCAGCAGTTATCTGATTGATATGCGCCTCAGGAGATATGCTCGGTGTTATACTCACCCCCAGATCTTTTTCCTTGAGTGAGGTTTGCAGTCTTTGGCCATCTAGACTATATTGTGTCTGCGGTCTTCTTTGCCTTTCCCCAATCTTCATGAGTTTGCATTTGGCGGGGTTAAACTCAAGGAGCCAGTTGCTGG
Organism: Cherax quadricarinatus; assembly: GCF_026875155.1. Classification (NCBI taxonomy): domain Eukaryota; kingdom Metazoa; phylum Arthropoda; class Malacostraca; order Decapoda; family Parastacidae; genus Cherax; species Cherax quadricarinatus. The sequence goes on along the minus strand of NC_069466.1, from coordinate 252,182 downwards.
ACCAGGCTTGTAGCCTGGTCCTCGTCCGATTTGATTCTTCTCATTAACTTCACATCGTCTGCAAACAAGGACACTTCTGAGTCTATCCCTTCCGTTATGTCGTTCACGTATACCAAGAACAGCACAGGTCCTAGGACTGACCCCTGTGGAACCCTGCTTGTCACAGGCGCCCACTCTGACGCCTCGTCGCGTACCATGACTCATTGTTGCCTCCCTGTCAGGTATTCTCTGATCCATTGCAGTGCCTTTCCTGTTATGTGTGCCTGATCCTCTAGCCTTTGCAGTGTCCTCTTGTGAGGAACTGTGTCGAAGGCCTTCTTGCAGTCCAAAAAAATGCAGTCGATCCACCCCTCTCTCTCTTGTCTTACTTCTGTCCCCTTGTCATAAAACTCCAGTAGGTTTGTGACACAGGATTTTCCTTCCCTGAAACCGTGCTGGTTGTCAATTATACACTTGTTTCTTTCCAGGTGCTCCACCACTCTAATCCTGATGATCTTCTCCATGACTTTGCACGTTAGTGATACAGGTCTGTAGTTTAATGCCTCATGTCTGTCTCCCTTTTTAAAAATTGGGACTACATTTGCCATCTTCCATACCTCAGGGAATTGCCCAGTTTCAATGGATGTGTTGAAAATCTTTGTTAATGGCACACACAGCATCTCTGCTCCCTCTCTGAGGACCCACGGAGAGATGTTCTCTGGTCCCACAGCCTTTTAGGTGTCAAGGTCACATAGCAGCTTCTTCACCTCCTCCTTGGTTATATGTACCTCATCCAGCACTTGCTGGTGTACCCCCCTGTTCTCTTTTCCCTGGAGTCCTACGGGTTTTTCCACTGTAAATACCTCTTTAAATCTCGTGTTGAGCTCCTGACTACCTCTCGGTCGTTTCTTGTGAAACTCCCCATCACCCTTCCTCAGTTTGATTACGGGGTCCTTGACTTGTTTTCTCCTGGATTGGCTATAAAAACAGCTTCGGGTCAGACTTGATTTTCGATGCTATTTTCATTTTCATATTGTCGGGGAGCCTCCCTTCTTATCTGTGGATATTCGCTTCAGGCTCTTTGGCTAATCTCTTTATTTTTTTTTCCTGATTTTCTTGTCTTCTTTTCTTTTCCATTCTCTAGTAACACCTGTTTTTGCCTCCCTACACCTTTGGGGTGAAAGGACTCGTTCTGTTCTCCATTTTCTGTTTTCCTTGGGAACAAACTCTCTCTGCCTCCTTGCTTTTGTTGTAATAGTCCATCATTTCCTGTATGGTTTTCCTGTCATTTCCCCTGTCCACTCAATGTCTTGCGGGAATTTATTCATGCCTGAGTAGTGTGTGTCTGTGTGTGTGCGTGTGTGTGTGTGTGCGTGTGTGTGTGTGTGCGTGTGTGTGTGTGTGTGTGTGTGTTTGTGTGTGTGTGTGTGTGTGTGCTGTTTTCCTTATGTGTACATGACGCCATGTTCGTGCGTATTGCTACAATAAACTACACTTCTGCATGACTGCATGACTAATGTACGCTTCACTTCCTTTCTTCTGTCAAAACATCAATTTTCCCGTCAATATCACCTGTTTGCCTCACCTTGTACCCAACAGGTGTTTATACTCTCACTGATGTGTCAGCTCAAACTGTATATTGTGGTGAAGAACGTCAGCCACGGACAGGGATACACGGGCTGTCAGCCACGGACAGGGATACACGGGCTGTCAGCCACGGACAGGGATACACGGGCTGTCAGCCACGGACAGGGATACACGAGCTGTCAGCCACGGACAGGGATACACGGGCTGTCAGCCACGGACAGGGATACACGGGCTGTCAGCCACGGACAAGGATACACGGGCTGTCAGCCACGGACAGGGGAAACACGGGCTGTCAGCCACGGACAATGATACACGGGCTGTCAGCCACGGACAGGGATACCGGGCTGTCAGCCACGGACGGGATGACGGGCTGTCAGCCACGGACAATGATACACGGGCTGTCAGCCACGGACAATGATACACGGGCTGTCAGCCACGGACAAGGATGCACGGGCTGTCAGCCACGGACAGGGATTTCACGGGCTGGGCAGCCACGGACAAAAGGGTACACGGACGCTCATACAACATTATAACAGTGGATCAGAAAAAGCTTCGGTAGTTTTTTTATCACTATTTTTAACGGTGTTGATGACTGGAAGGCAGCCGTTGGGGGCAGCCGTCTGGAAGGTAGCCGTCTGGAAGGCGCGTCTGGAAGGCAGTCGTCTGGAAGGCAGTCGTCTGGAAGGCAGCCGTCTGGAAGGCAGCCGTCTGGAAGGCAGCCGTCTGGAGGCGCCGTCTGGAAGGCAGCCGTCTGGAAGGCACCCGTCTGGAAGGCAGCCGTCTGGAAGGCAGCCTTTCTGGAAGGCACCCTTTCTGGAAGGCAGTCGTCTGGAAGGCAGTCGTCTGGAAGGCAGCCGTCTGGAAGGCAGCCGTCTGGAAGGCAGCGTCTGGAAGGCAGCCGTCTGGAAGGCAGCCGTCTGGAAGGCAGCCGTCGGGAAAGGCAGCCGTCTGGAAGGCAGTCGTCTGGAAGGCAGTCGTCTGGAAGGCAGCCGTTCTGAAGGCAGCCGTCTGGAAGGCAGCCGTTCGGAAGGCAGCCGTCTGGAAGGGCAGCCGTCTGGAAGGCAGCCGTCGGGAAAACGCAGTCGTCTGGAAGGCAGCCTTTCTGGAAGGCAGCCGTCGGGAAAGGCCCGCCGTCTGGAAGGCAGCCGTCTGGAAGGCACCCGTCTGAAGGCAGCCGTCTGGAAGGCAGCCGTCTGGAAGGCAGTCGTCTGGAAGGCAGCCGTCTGGAAGGCAGCCGTCTGGAAGGAAAGTCGTCGGGGAAGGGGCAGCCGTCTGGAAGGTGGGCCGTCTGGAAGGCAGCCGTCTGGAAGGCAGCCGTCTGGAAGGCAGCCGTCTGGAAGGAAGCCGTCTGGAAGGCAGCCGTCTGGAAGGCAGCCGTCTGGAAGGTAGCCGTCTGGAAGGCAGCCGTCGGGAAGGCAGCCGTTGGATGGCAGCCGTCTGGAAGGCAGCCGTTGGAAAGGCAGCCGTTGAAAGGAGCCGTCTGGAAGGCAGCCGTCTGGAAGGCAGCCGTCTGGAAGGTAGCCGTCTGGAAGGCAGCCGTCTGGAAGGTAGCCGTTAGAAGGCGGGCCGTCTGGAAGGCAGCAGTCTGGATGGCAGCCGTCTGGAAGGCAGCCGTCTGGAAGGTAGCCGTCTGGAAGGAAGCCGTCTGGAAGGCAGCCGTCTGGAAGGTAGCCGTCTGGAAGGCAGCCGTCTGGAAGGCAGCCGTCTGGAAGGCAGCCGTCTGGAAGGCAGCCGTCTGGAAGGCAGCCGTCTGGAAGGCAGCCGGATCGAACCCACAATTCTTCTTGCATAAATAAACATAATTTTGTATATAAATAAATTTTACAGGCTTAGAGCAATTATCCTGCCTCAAGTTATTTCAAAGCCTAGGCCTATCTTAGGCATGACCCCTCCCCCCGGATGCCACCCCCAACAGCTGTCTAACACCCAGGTACCTACTAGCTGTTAGGCAGCACGTGTTAAGTGACTAATACCCAGGTACTTAATTACTGCTAGGAAAACAGTGGTAGCTGGTGTGAGGTAACCAGCAACTAGGTACCTACTTACTATTAGGTGAACAGGGACAGCAGGTGTGAGGAATAATACCCAACGTTTCCATCCGTGTAGGGGATCGAACCACAAACACTCACTATGTGAGGCGAGTGCGCTGCCAACCGAGCCACGGTAACCTGAGACCTACAGTAGTTGTTGACCCTTGGCTTTATCCACAGTGATAATGGAAGCACAATTAAATTGCCACTTAAGCGGAAAATCAAAATTGCCACTTAAGCGGAAAATCAAAATTGCCACTTAAGCGGAAAATCTAAATTGCCACTTAAGTGGAAAATCAAAATTGCCACTTAAGCGGAAAATCTAAATTGCCACTTAAGTGGAAAATCAAAATTGCCACTTAAGTGGAAAATCAAAATTGCCATTTAAGTGGAAAATCAAAATTGCCACTTAAGCGGAAAATCAAAATTGCCACTTAAGCGGAAAATCAGAATCTAAAATTAATGCTCTGGTTTGTTTAAATGGAATTTGAATGTGTTTGGCCACGTTTATTTTAAATCTTATGAGTGACCGGCCATGTTTAATTCAAATCTTAAAGTGCGTGGATTTATCTACCAAAAATTGCATTTGCAATGAGAGTCGATGGAGAAGCTTTACTGTTTGTACCGGGATACTGGTAGTAATTATTGTCCGAGTGTGTTTATTTATTTTTACTAAGGTAAGATAGTCTTAAGCCTTCAGAATAGTTCCTCCATAGTTCCTTCATAGTCCATCAGTAATGACTCGGTATTTGACAAATTAGGATTTATCATGTGCAGGACTTGAGTCCTGGAGGTGGTAAGCACAGTATCTGCACTCTGATGGAGGGTTGGGAATGATGCAGTCTAGCTTCTTTCTAGCAAGCGAGTGAATAAATAAGAAACACTTCCTCTTACTCACATCTGCTGCCTGCACAACTGCTGTCCACACCTGCCTGCACAACTGCTGTCCGCACCTACCTGCACAACTGCTGTCCACACCTGCCTGCACAACTGCTGTCCACACCTGCCTGCACAACTGCTGTCCACACCTGCCTGCACAACTGCTGTCCACACCTGCCTGCACAACTGCTGTCCACACCTGCCTGCACAACTGATACCCACACCTGTCCCATTACCACCAATACGACAGCATTCATCTTTGCAAATATACAAGGTCTAAAATCAGCAACGAACAACAAAATACCTTTCATCCGTGGACTGCTTACAGAGTCAAACGCATTGTTCGCGGTTTTCACAGAGACCCACATTAATTATCACTCTGGCAATGAAAAATGGATCCCGGGTTATAAGCTATATAAATGCGACAGAGTGAACAGGCATAAGCGGGAAGAGGGGTGACCTGTACGTCACAGGTTCACTGATATGCTCGGAACCACTAAATACCTCAAATGACGTAGTTGAAGCTTTGGCAGTAAAGATCGAGAACCAAAACCTGGTCATTGTGGTTGAATACAAGCCTCCGGATGCAACTTCCCAACAATTCAAGGAACAGCCTTTAGAAACAGAGCAATATCTGGAAAATCTTCTACCTCCTTTTCCAAACGTCTTGCTCCTGGGGGATTTCAACCTAAGACACATAAAATGGAGGAATGTAGCAAATAATGCTGTAGCAGAGATAACACCAGAAGGCAGCTCAGATGAAAACTCTCACACATACGAGCTTCTAAATTTCTGCACCAAATTCACCTTAAACTGACAAATAACAGAGCCAACAAAAGTGAAGAACAAACTGGACCTCATCTTCACTAACAATGATGATCTGATACGAAATATTTCCACATCAACAACAATATACTCAGATCACAACATAATAGAGGTTCAGACGTATGTGCAGAGCCCCAGACCAACAAAATGTAATCAGTCACAAGGGAACATTCACCAAATTCAACTTCATTAACAAAAAAAAAAAGGTGGGACCAAGTCAACTAAGTCCTAAATGATATAAACTGGGAAGATAGCCTAAGTAACATGGACCCAAACCTATGTCTAGAGCAAATTAACTCTGTGGCACTCGAGGTATGCTCAAGGCATATTCCATTATGGAAAAGAAAGAGAAGATGTAAATTAGAAAGAGAAAGGCGCTTCCTACACAGGCGAAAGCAAAGAATAACAGAGCGGCTAAAAGAGGCCAATATATCTGTAATACGAAGGGAGACACTGGTCAGAGAAGTAGCAAATATCGAACGTAAGTTGGAGGAATCTTACAGGAGCCAAGAAAAGCGGGAAGAGCTAAAAGCCATAAAAGAAGTTATATGAAAAAAATATTTCTTTCCTATGCCAAATCTAAGCGAGAACAAAATGCTTTGTGGGCGTACTTAGACGAGTGGGCCCTTTCAGAGGGCGCAAGGAAATTATTTTTTTATGCGAGACAGTTTTTGCGACTCAACCTACTGATTTTCCTGGCCAAATAACTTCAAAAAAGGCGATAAAAGACATGCCCTGCACTCTGCCGGGCCCCAGACTCAGGGAAACCCCGTGTTCATCAAGAACTGCAAAAAGCCCCTTTAATGGCTTTTTTTTCCTATGGAGGGGGGAGCATGGACAGGGGGTCGTCCCACGTCACAAAAAAACAAAGCATAGCCCACTCCACAAATGGGCAGAAAAGCAAAGAACAAGACCGTGGCGCTAACTTTCCCATTCATAAAAATCTTTAAAAGGGGGTTTGAAGAAGATCCCCCCTTTAGATCCCCATCAGTTACACAACTGCCCCAGCTACTGGGCCCATTGAAAAGGCCCTGGATGCAAAGAAGCAAACAAAACGCTGAGTAGTAACAAAAATTTGCAAAAAACAAAAACAAGTGGGACCATGGTTAAAGAATAAATGCGTGAAAAAAATGATAACGGAAAGTTGTTAGATGGCTATAATTTCCCAACAAATTGAAACAAAGGTAGTAGTAAAAGTAAGTTGAGGCCCATGTGAAAAACTTTGCTTACAAAGGACAGTACTGCCCCATCCCCGTTTCTTATCCTCTTTTTAAACAGACAGGGATGTCGCACGCACCCTGTTTCCGTTGCAGATGACACCCCCATTTGCAGAGGTGTTTCCATGAAGAAAATTCAAGGCCAGGGGGCATCAACCAATCTTTAAAAAGGGGCGCGGAAAACAATTCAAGTTAATTTTGAGAAAAAATTTCAATTATCGATATGGGAAAAAGTGAGGAATTAAAAAAATTTTTTCGTAGCGTAAAACAAAATTCCCACCCACAAAAGAGGGAAAAAAAGTGCAAAAGACCTGGGGTGTAATGTGGGATTTTCCTTTGAAAGCCATAAATTGTATCAATGCATTGCTAGAAAAATAAAGGCGGTATTGAGAACCCTTTAAAAATAGGGATGCCAAACCTATGAGACACTCTTGGGTCCCTTGTTCTGTTAGGTGGAATATTGCTGCCGTAAAAGACTTTTTAAGGCAGGTGAAATTTCTTTCCCGAAAATGTACAGGAACTTACAGTACCATAACTGCATAAAAAACCCCAAATTATGGGAATGCTTGAGTTCCTGAAGGGTATTCCGGAACGCAGGCGGGAGGTTACCGATTTTATACATGGAAATTCTAGAGGGTTAGCGCCAAAATTGCACACGAAAAAACCCCTGTGAAAGCAAAAGATCGGTAGACGATGAGCATCCCCCCAAAAAGTGTAGGGGCCAAGCTGTTCAATGTCTTCCATACGTAAGGGGGATTCCAACGATGTTGTCTTCAAAAAGGCGTTGGTGGGACTAAAAAAGTACTGACCGCCCCCGGGGTGGGTTCATACGCGGGTTGATGTGGCCAACGGGACAGCGGTTGTCAGGCCCCGATCCACCTGAGGCCGGTCCAGACCTGAATGACCATTTGGGTTGTCGTGTGATGCACCCACGACTGCTGCACCTACCCATTCAGTATAAAGCCCTTCTTCGCTCTATGCTGTTTTTTTCAAAATTTAGGATGATACCAATCAAGGCTGAGGGGAAAAAATTTCCTCAAACTCCCCCTGTTTTCACATTTTCCTTTTTTGGACTGTGAAACCCCTGTGTGGCGAAAAATTTTCCCCATTAAAGATACCCCGTGTTCCATGGTTAAATTTTCACCATAAAACCTGTGGGGTGTGACATCATTTAAAACCCCGCTGGGGGCTGGCATAAAAAACCCGTTGTGGTGCTGGCATCATAAACACCTGCGTGGTTTTCTGGCATCTAAACCCTGGTGGTGCTGGCATTAAACACCTTGTGGTGTGGCATCTAAACACCCGTGTGGTGTGGGATCATAAACACTGTGTGGTGCTGGCTCATAAACACCTGTTGGGGGGCTGGCACTTAAACACTGTGTGGTGCTGGCCATAAACCCTGGTGGTGCTGCGTTAAAAAACCTGCGTGGTGTGGCATCATAAAACTTGTGTGGGTGGCATCCAAAAAACCTGGTGGTGCTGGCATCATAAAAACTGGTGGTTGCGGCATATTAAACCCTGCGGGTGCTGGCATCATAAAACCCCCGTGTGGTGCTGGCTCTAAACCCCTGCGTGGTGTGGCATCATAAACCCTGTGTGGTGTGGGAGAAAACACTGTGTGGTGTGGCATATAAAAACCCGTGTTTTGTCAGGTCGGTGGTGGGCTGTGCGTCGCTGTGTCAACTGTCTAGGTAAAGTTTCCGGTAAATGCCCAGTATTGCTGTAACTGTCTCAGGTAAGTTCTGGTAACTGCTCAGTATTGTGTCACTGTCTAGGGAAAAAATTCTGGTAATGCCCCGTTTTGTGTCAAACTGCTCAGTAAAGTTCTCGGGAATGCCTCAGAATTTGCTGTCAACTGTCTCGGTAAAGTTTTCGGAATGCCTAGTATTGCTGTCAATGTTCCAGGTAAAGTTTCGGTAACTGCCTAGTATTGCTGTCAACTGTCTCAGGTAAAGTTCTCGGTAGCTGCCTCAGTATTGCTGTCAACTGTCTCAGGTAAAGTTCTCGGTAACTGCCTCAGTATTGCTGTCAACTGTCTCAGGTAAAGTTCTCGGAACTGCCTCAGTATTGCTGTCAACTGTCTCAGGTAAAGTTCTCGGTAGCTGCCTCAGTATTGCTGCAACTGTCTCAGGTAAAGTTCTGGGTAACTGCCTCAGTATTGCTGTCAACTGTCTCGGGTAAAGTTCTCGTAACTGCCTCAGTATTGCTGTCAACTGTCTCAGGTAAAGTTCTCGGTAACTGCCTCAGTATTGCTGTCAACTGTCTCAGGTAAAGTTCTCGGTAACTGCCTCAGTATTGCTGTCAACTGTCTCAGGTAAAGTTCTCGGTAACTGCCTCAGTAATTGCTGTCAACTGTCTCAGGTAAAGTTCTCGGTAACTGCCTCAGTATTGCTGTCAACTGTCTCAGGTAAAAGTTCTCGGTAACTGCCTCAGTATTGCTGTCAACTGTCTCAGGTAAAGTTCTCGGTAACTGCCCTCAGTATTGCTGTCAACTGTCTCTCAGGTAAAGTTCTCGGTAACTGCCTCAGTATTGCTGTCAACTGTCTCAGGTAAAGTTACTCGGTAACTGCCTCAGTATTGCTGTCAACTGTCTCAGGTAAAGTTCTCGGTAACTGCCTCAGTATTGCTGTCAACTGTCTCAGGTAAAGTTCTCGGTAACTGCCTCAGTATTGCTGTCAACTGTCTCAGGTAAAGTTCTCGGTAGCTGCCTCAGTATTGCTGTCAACTGTCTCAGGTAAAGTTCTCGTAACTGCCTCAGTATTGCTGTCAACTGTCTCAGGTAAAGTTCTCGGTAACTGCCTCATATTGCTGTCAACTGTCTCAGTAAAGTTCTCGGTAGCTGCCTCAGTATTGCTGTCAACTGTCTCAGGTAAAGTTCTCGGTAACTGCCTCAGTATTGCTGTCAACTGTCTCAGGTAAAGTTCTCGGTAACTGCCTCAGTATTGCTGTCAACTGTCTCAGGTAAAGTTCTCGGTAACTGCCTCAGTATTGCTGTCAACTGTCTCAGGTAAAGTTCTCGGTAACTGCCTCATATTGCTGTCAACTGTCTCAGGTAAAGTTCTCGGTAACTGCCTCAGTATTGCTGTCAACTGTCTCAGGTAAAGTTCTCGGTAACTGCCTCAGTATTGCTGTCAACTGTCTCAGTAAAGTTCTCGGTAACTGCCTCAGTATTGCTGTCAACTGTCTCAGGTAAAGTTCTCGGTACTGCCTCAGTATTGCTGTCAACTGTCTCAGGTAAAGTTCTCGGTACTGCCTCAGTATTGCTGTCAACTGTCTCAGGTAAAGTTCTCGGTAACTGCCTCAGTATTGCTGTCAACTGTCTCAGGTAAAGTTCTCGGTAACTGCCTCAGTATTGCTGTCAACTGTCTCAGGTAAAGTTCTCGGTAACTGCCTCAGTATTGCTGTCAACTGTCTCAGGTAAAGTTCTCGGTAACTGCCTCAGTATTGCTGTCAACTGTCTCAGGTAAAGTTCTCGGTAACTGCCTCAGTATTGCTGTCAACTGTCTCAGGTAAAGTTCTCGGTAACTGCCTCAGTATTGCTGTCAACTGTCTCAGGTAAAAGTTCTCGGTAACTGCCTCAGTATTGCTGTCAACTGTCTCAGTAAAGTTTCTCGGTAACTGCCTCAGTATTGCTGTCAACTGTCTCAGGTAAAGTTCTGGGTAACTGCCTCAGTATTGCTGTCAACTGTCTCAGGTAAAGTTCTCGGTAACTGCCTCAGTATTGCTGTCAACTGTCTCAGGTAAAGTTCTCGGTAATTGCCTCAGTATTTCTGACCTCCTGAGAGGCCACAAGATGAAGTGTGAATGTTCACCTGTTTGTTGCAGCAGATGTGAGTCTCAGCTCTTGGCCCTGCCTTTTGCCACTTTTAACGTAAGGTTTCAATAGGACGGGTTAAGAGTTCCTAATTTGATTTACAAGAAAATGCTGGTACCTACCCTCGGCTCATATCAAAGATTTCTTTCCTTTGTCATACCTATTCTTAAAACTAAATAATGAATATACCTTTTCTTTTTTCTTCATCAAGGTCATAGACTTCCAAACCCCCCAAGGCTGAAGAAATACTTCCTAACATCCCTTACACTCAGTAGTGTCGTTAATTTTCGTGTTGTCTTCCTCAAAGCCTCCAGCAATCTATTCCTCTCAACCACGTGCCCACTAAGTATTTGTATGTCTTTTTCCCATGTCTCCTCTGGATTCTCTGCCCTTTAAAATAAGTGGTGTGTGTGTGTGTGTGTGTGTGTGTGTGTGTGTGTGTGTGTGTGTGTGTGTGTGTGTGGGGTGTGTGTGTTTTGTACCACCTAGTTGTACTCACCTATTTTGAGGTTTGCAGGGGTCGAGTCCCAAGCTCCTGGCCCCGCCTCTTCACTGATCGCTACTAGGTCACTCTCCCTGAGCCGTGAGCTTTATCATACCTCTACTTAAAGCTATGTATAGATCCTGCCTCCACTACATCGCTTCCCAAACTATTCCACTTACTGACTACTCTGTGGCTGAAGAAATACTTCCTAACATCCCTGTGATTCATCTGTGTCTTCAGCTTCCAACTGTGTCCCCTTATTACTGTGTCCAATCTCTGGAACATCCTGTCTTTGTCCACCTTGTCAATTCCTCTCGTATTTTGTATGTCGTTATCATGTCCCCCCTATCTCTCCTGTCCTCCAGTGTCGTCAGGTTGATTTCCCTTAACCTCTCCTCGTAGGACATACCTCTTAGCTCTGGGACTAGTCTTGTTGCAAACCTTTGCACTTTCTCTAGTTTCTTCACGTGCTTGGCTAGGTGTGGGTTCCAAACTGGTGCCGCATACTCCAATATGGGCCTAACGTACACGGTGTACAGGGTCCTGAATGATTCCTTATTAAGATGTCGGAATGCTGTTCTGAGGTTTGCCAGGCGCCCATATGCTGCAGCAGTTATTTGGTTGATGTGCGCTTCAGGAGATGTGCTGGTGTTATACTCACCCCAAGATCTTTTTCCTTGAGTGAGGTTTGTAGTCTCTGGCCCCCTAGACTGTACTCCGTCTGCGGTCTTCTTTGCCCTTCCCCAATCTTCATGACTTTGCACTTGGTGGATTGAACTCCAGGAGCCAATTGCTGGACCAGGTCTGCAGCCTGTCCAGATCCCTTTGTAGTTCTGCCTGGTCTTCGATCGAGTGAATTCTTCTCATCAACTTCACGTCATCTGCAAACAGGGACACCTCAGAGTCTATTCCTTCCGTCATGTCGTTCACAAATACCAGAAACAGCACTGGTCCTAGGACTGACACCCTGCGGACCCCGCTGGTCACAGGTGCCCACTCTGACACCTCGCCACGTACCATGACTCGCTGCTGTCTTCCTGACAAGTATTCCCTGATCCATTGTAGTGCCTTCCCTGTTATCCCTGCTTGGTCCTCCAGTTTTTGCACCAATCTCTTGTGTGGAACTGTGTCAAACGCCTTCTTAGAGTCCAAGAAAATGCAATCCACCCACCCCTCTCTCTCTTGTCTTACTGCTGTCACCATGTCATAGAACTCCAGTAGGTTTGTGACACAGGATTTCCCGTCCCTGAAACCATGTTGGCTGCTGTTGATGAGATCGTTCCTTTCTACGTGTTCCACCACTCTTCTCCTGATAATCTTCTCCATGATTTTGCATACTATACATGTCAGTGACACTGGTCTGTAGTTTAATGCTTCATGTCTGTCTCCTTTTTTAAAGATTGAGACTACATTTGCTGTCTTCCATGCCTCAGGCAATCTCCCTGTTTCGATAGATGTATTGAATATTGTTGTTAGGGGTACACATAGCGCCTCTGCTCCCTCTCTCATACCCATGGGGAGATGTTATCTGGCCCCCTTGCCTTTGAGGTATCTAGTCTCACTCAGAAGCCTCTTCACTTCTTCCTCGGTGTGTGCACTGTGTCCAGCACTTGGTGGTGTGTCCCACCTCTCCGTCTTCTGGAGTCCCTTCTGTCTCCTCTGTGAACACTTCTTTGAATCTCTTGTTGAGTTCTTCACATACTTCACGGTCATTTCTTGTTGTCTCTCCTCCTTCCTTCCTTAGCCTGATTACCTGGTCCTTGACTGTTGTTTTCCTCCTGATGTGGCTGTACAACAGTTTTGGGTCAGATTTGGCTTTCGCTGCTATGTCATTTTCATATTGTCTTTGGGCCTCCCTTCTTATCTGTGCATATTCGTTTCTGGCTCTACGACTGGTCTCCTTATTCTCCTGGGTCCTTTGCCTTCTATATTTCTTCCATTCCCTACACACTTGGTTTTTGCCTCCCTGCACCTTTGGGTAAACCATGGGCTCATCCTGGGTTTTTCATTATTCCTGTTACCCTTGGGTACAAACCTCTCCTCAGCCTCCTTGCATTTTGTTGCTACATATTCCATCATCTCATTAACTGGCTTCCCTGCCAGTTCTCTGTCCCACTGAACCCCGTTCAGGTAGTTCCTCATTCCTGTGTAGTCCCCTTTCTGTAAATTTGGCTTCATTCGTTCTGGCCTTTCCCGCTTCTCCCCCCCACTTGTAGCTCTACTGTGTATTCGAAACTTAAAAAACCCCATGGTGTGTGTGTGTGTTTTTGTGTGTGTGTGTGTGTGTATGTGTATGTGTATTGTGCGTGTGCGGTGTTGGGGTGTGTGTGTGTGTGTTTACAACCCAGGGTTCCCAAAAGGCCTGTTTACCCTGGTGTAATGGGAGCAAAATAAACACGCAGAAAAAGTTTAGACTTACATTTTTCCTTTTACCAATTTAGAATAGCATATGTACACTATGTACAGTGATAAGTATAGTGCACTCCACGGTAAGCAAGGCAGAAATAGAAGCCACAAGATAGCAGACCGTCTTCAAACCAGCTCTAGAATGGGAATGACAAGGCAGACAGGAGAGTGTACCCACATAACCTCTGCGATTGCCAAAACCTCTTTTTATTGGCTAGAACCTGGTCACTAGTTTAACGACGGGGCCCCCACCAACTCTTAGCAACCTGGTTCGCTGGTTGGGGGAGATAGCCTGTAAATGAGGGGGTGTACATGCGCCGAATAAAGGTTACGTACTCTTTGCATGTCACAGTGTGTTGTACTCACCTATTTTTCTCACCTATTTGTGGTTGCGGGGGTTTGAGTCACAGCTCCTCCCCGCCCCCCTTCCCCCCTTGATTGCTACTGGGTTCCTCTTTTCTCCTCCCCATGAGCTTTTCACCCCCTGCCTTAAAAACTATGATGGTTCCTGCCTCCACCACATCACTTTTTTTTAGGCTTTCCCCTGGCCGATACTCTATGACTGAAGAAAACTTCCTAACACCCCTTTTGATTCACCCTGAGTCTTAAATTTCCCAAATTGTGCCCTCTTGTGTCTTGCCCCCATCTCTGGAAACCCGTCTTTGTCCCCTTTCGTCTTTCCGCCAGTATTTTATATTCGTTATCTTGTCTCCCCTGACCCTCCGGGGCCTTTTCCAGTGTCGTCGGGCCGTTTTCCCCCTAAACCCTTTTTCTAAAGGGGACAATCCCTTTGCTCGGGGAAATAGTCTTGTTGAAAACCCTTTGCACTTTCTCTAATTTTTTTGACGTGCTTGCTAGGTGTGGATTCCAAATGGTGCTGCATCCCCCAGTAAGGCCCGCGTAGATGGTGTACAGAGTCTTAAACGAACCTTACTGAGGAATCGGATGCTATCCTAGGTTTTTCCAGCGCCCCCTATGCTGCAGCAGTTTCTGATTGATGTGCCCTCAGGAGGAAAATGCTCGGGGTTATACCACCCCCAGATTTTTTCCCCTTTA